>OY294032.1:600000-903806 GCA_958510845.1 Cantharis nigra
AATAGGTCATATCTAAATTTAGTTATTTAAAAAATTCACTCATAATATTAAAGACAAAAATTTATAACACCAATCATGCAATTACATTAAGCTATTATTTTATTATTTTTCAAATGTAAGATTACATGCTTTATACTTATTACCCATATACCCATATTATAATAATTTAAAGGGTTTCTATTTTTATCTATGTAGAAAATCAGAAACGAACTGGGACAAACATTTCAGGGTAAAAAATTTAAAACAATTTAGCTCTTTCTTAGCGACCAGACAAAAATGGTTACAGAATACAGACAAAGTTTAAAATGAACCAATCGAACAACCTTTCAATAAATCTTTCAGATTTTCTAGCCAGGTTAGCATTCTACTAAAATAAATCATTAGTGCTCACAAAACCAATAAGTGTAAAAAATGTGGATGTCTTGATATACAATAATTGGAAATGACAAAACGTTATGCAAAAATACGAAGGAGAAATAGCATTAACTAGACTTAATAGCATTAACATTAAACCGTCTTGACCCGTCTCTGCAGATAATTAAAGACCTAACGATTTTATGTTTATAAATACAACCACGTGTTTGATTTGGTAATAACACATTTTACAAATAGTTGGCAGCCATGATTTACAAAAATTATAACGGAAATTGCGTGCCCGATAAAAGCACGCACTTGAAAAAAGTTTTTGTTCAAATGTTACTTGTCATTAGAAAACGTTACAACTAATATCTGAAACAGTTTGTAATATTTAAAAAGATTATTTCTAACAACTTTCGAAATAACTTGTAAATATATCTAATGTTTTGATTTGCTAAATTGCAGAGTACTATTGATTTTCCATTCCCTTAAAAACACCCCTGGATATAACTAAAAATTATTGCACAAACAGGAATAAACCACAGACACCTGTTTCTTATTCGTTAGTCGTCATCATCAGTAAGAATCCTTTTAATTATGCAACATTGCGCTGCGATCTAAATTATTCATCATAGTATAAGAATCGGTCGGATTGATAGTATGTCTGAATAAATAGTTAGTCTGAGGTCATATATTTCATTCAGCAATCGCTCTTTCTTCGTTGGTTTCTCTCTAGAACAGTAGTTATACTTCTTCACCTCAATTAACCTACCATTCCTTGTTTAGCTTTATTTAGCCCAGTGCAAGTACATTTAAAAAAGAACAATTTTCATGCATTTTGCTATAGAATTATGTACAACTTCCACTACTTCAGCAATAAAACCGACAATTAGAATATACTATGTCCCAGATTTAAGGGGGCCAAAATCGAAACTATATTTTGACCTAGTTAGGTAAAATTTACGCACAAAGAAAAAGAACACTTGTCCTTCACTAAAAAGAACTGTTCGAAATCAAGAAATTTATTAACCCAAAGATATTCAGAAGCAGCTAAGTATCAACATACTTTAATTTTTAGATTTCTTAAAAAGTATTTTCAATTTCATTCTATTACCTCCCGGTCGCTCCCGGTGATTTTATAAAGGATAAAGAAATGGAAAATCTGTTTCAATGATAATGTTGGACCAACTCGTTTAAAGGAAAAGTATAGCAATATAAAAAGTAGTAAATTTTTAAAACAACATTTGCGAGATGCCTTTTAATCAAATTCAATATAAGCATAATGACTAGGTCAATGTGTCTGCACACGTTAAAATAATAGTTAAATCACGACAACCCCTATTAATTTTGTGGTGGGGGTTTAAGGAATTTTATTGGTTAAGAATTGCCAAGATCCTGCACACAATCCTTGTATTATGCAGAAGTCGAGGTGAGCGTGTCAAACTAAAATATTCGAAAGCGTTTGCTAAAAAATATTTTTATATACAAATGCATCTACTATATTTTATATAAATTAATATGTCGACAAAAAATAATGTTACGAGGTGGTGAATTATTTTTTGCCTATTTAAAGTTGCTAGTGATTTACATTTATCGAAGGATTTTTAAAATTCGCGTTCAAATTCGTAAGAAACCAAAAATTTGTATTGCGTAATTTAAAAAATATGTTTACGAAGAGAACCGCTCGCTTCCAATTAATAACAATGAGATTTGTGCAATAAGATGTCTCAACCCAGAAAAACTTTGGGAACCAAAGGAGTACCAAAAGATAAAAATGACGAAAGCAAAGATAAGGAGCAAAAAGAAAAGGCAACGTCGAAGGATAAAGAAGACACCGGATCTAATGCCGATTCCGATGAAACTACCCTACCGAAACCACAGAGTGCTGGAGCTACGACGAGAGATGCTACACAAAAGGTACTTACCCTTTGCCAAAAAGGAGAATGGGGGCCGGTGGACCAGGTGCTCAAATCAATGGAAAAGACAATTGCAAACGCAGGAGACGACGCTAATACGGTACCTTTAGCAGGAGTTTTCGACTTGGTTAGTATTTTTTGCTTCCGAATTTTAAATTTATAAGATCATACAAAAATTTTAAACAACAACCTCCATAATATTCGGTTGGTATATAGATAACAATCGTAATTTTAATAATATTTAATAACATAATTACCTCTGGGTATTATATTTTAATCTATTTGGTACATTTGGTTTAAATGTAATCTCGAATTGAGAAATTGCAGCCAAACTTAGCATAAAATTGAATAGCAATAAAGATGTCCTGATTTAATGTAATAAATTTTACTATTGGTATTGAACAAACAAGAAATGATATTTTTGTTTCCAGGCGACGGGCATGACACCCTTGATGTATGCGGTCAAAGATAATAGAACATCCCTCTTAGACAAAATGATAGAATTGGGATCAGACGTCGGTGCAAGAAATAACGTAAGATTTTTCTTTAATTTTTTCTCCGCAAAGGTTCAAGAAGCAAATGCTGTGGCGTTTACTGCCAATGCCGGGCGTAAGAAAGTCTAACAAATAATGAGAATCAAAAAAATTTCAAAACTTAAAATATTTCTTGATTCTCTTTGATTAGAAATTCTTTACGCCCAGCGTCAGCGTCGAAACGCTATAATTATAGTATGTATATCATCATTCATCATTATCACATGATGACTTCCGCCAGCAAATAAAATCTTATTCTAATGAGTTGATTTTAAATTTTAAATACCTACTACTGTACTGTGCTGAAACAAAGATGATGATGATGATGATATAAAAAATTTATAAATAAATGTGTTAACTAAAAGAGATAACTCAATCATCTGTATTCGTATCAAATTTAGATTCTTCGTTCCTTTAAATTGTTATTTAATATATTACAAAATTTTAACCATTAAATTAATTTTAATTATGATTTCAAACTTGAGTTCCAATTATAAACTTCTCTCTCAAATTCCCAATCAACCAATTAATTGTTCCAGAGTTAATTAGTTAAAATAAATCCATTTCATTCAAAAAATAACTCAAATAATTCTAAATTCAAATAAATAAAATTTGCTCAGGCGAAAATATTACTTTTATTCGAAAAAATTATAAAAATTTAATCGAAAAATATAGGCCATTTTTTGGCAAAAATCTTGTTTTGTTTGGCGTAACAACTCGTAGCAAATACAAAATTTACAAAATTAATTAAAATATATATTGCAAAAAAAATTAAATTAGTTTATTAATAAATTTGATACTCGACAATTTAGGGGTGGTTATTATTTTGTCAAGTTTTGATTTTTAGTCTTCGCACCCTACAAAATCACTTTCACCCCATATAATTCGACACAATCGAATTACCTAAGTGCTTAATGATACCAAATTGAGAATGTACAATAATTACTATATGCAACAATACAACAAAATTGTATTTTATAAATAATAGACTATTTTTACTCTTATTTATATTATTTTATACTCTTCTATATTTTCTAATAAATAAAAAAAATAATAATTAGGTTATATAGGAACGTCGTTTTGATGATGCTATCTTAAAACTCTTTTAACTAGTAAAAATTTGGCAATATATACCACAATAAAATTAATTGTGAATGAATAATACGAAGAATTAATTCTTAATTTTACGAAAGATGTTTTACTCACCATTTAAGCGTATTCGTAAAATTTCAAGGAAAACTCAATATGAATCGCGTGGTTGAACGACCTACTTTTAACACGGACGCATGGTAAATTTTCTTACCTAATACATGATTTATTTTGATTTATCTACAAAATTTTGATAACAATACAACAATAATTAATTAAGCTAACATTAAAAAAATAGTTTACAATAATTATGAGATTCTTAATGATCGATAACAAAAATAACCTTAAGCTTTGATAGAATTCCTGCAGAAGGTAAACATGTAGTCGAGGAGCTACATGCTGCAACCTATTTTTAGCAGTGTAATTCTAGAAAGACTTGCATAAGCATTGGCCCATTTGTATTTTAAAATGCCAGATTAATAAATTTGATAACATAATTGTGATAAAAGCATGATCGGTTAATATAAACGGATATTAAAGTAATAAATTTAGAAATTAAGGGTGTGGATATAAGGAGTGTATAAACCAATGTTAAGTAATCTAACTATATTTACATGAAACTATATTAAAATTTACGTCACTTATTAAATAATAATCTAAATTTTTATAATAAGTAAACAATGGGATAATTGCACACAAAAAATTACAAAAATAATAGGGCGATTTCAGAATATGAAAATTTGTTTCAAATTACTCATTAGTCATTAACATGCACTAATATAATCTTGAAGTGTAATTTTGTAACTACCAAATTTTTCTAATGGATGTTGAAAAAAAAATTCAATCATAATTATGATTTTTGTTTAAAATAAATTACACAAAGTGGAAATGTTGAATAAGAAATATTGCATAAAAATCTCTCCACTATCCTAATCAATTTTAATTATTACAAAATAGAAATAATTTTTATTAATTTTGATTTTGTTTTAAATGATTTCTAAAGTTCTATATAAATAGAACTAAATTGCGAGTTAGTTGACTTTGCGCCAACTATAAATAAATTAATTTATCTAATAAATTCAAATAAAAAAGCATAGCAATATATATATTAAATATTTGTTATTTTATATTAAATTGTGTTTGCACAGTATATTAAATCTTTTTTTTTTTAATATAGGATAACTACAATGTTTTGCACATCTCAGCGATGCATTCAAGGGAAGACGTAGTCAAATTATTGCTAACCAAACGAGGGGTGGATCCTTTTTCAACCGGCGGTGTAAGTTGAAATATATTTTATAGATTACTTTTCGCTAAATTGCAATAGCTAATTTGCATGTTACACGGTTATTTTAAAGTAGGTACTATAAAAAGTTGTAGATTTATGTTATTGAGACGGAAATTACCAATTGAGTTGTCATGGTTACAAAACTATTTTCTCTCTTGTACGAGACACATAGAAGTGTAAATTTGTACACGGTTTTCTGCAGTCACGTTATGCATAATTGAATGTAGTGCCGAAATATTGCCGAGAGCTTCAATGTTTTTTTAATTTTTTTAGTCGAGAGAACAAACGGCAGTGCACATCGTAGCATCGCGACAAACGGGAACTGCAACGGCCATTCTGAGAGCACTTTTAGCAGCCGCTGGAAAGGAAATTCGCCTAAAACAAGACGGGGTAAGTGCTTACATTTTTCTTTCAATAATTCAAAAAGCTAGCATTCGGCAGCCCAATTGGCAGTTTAATTATAAATATTAACATAGATCACTCTGTATATCATGTTGAATTTTTGGTGGGTTTGATTTAAATTTAAATGAAACCTCTATGATAAAAACTTTAAATATATTGTTTTTGAAGTGGATTCTTATAATCCGAAACAGTCTTTCTCAATTTTAATAACAACATTTTGGTTTAAAATTTTTGTTTAAATTTTATGTCTTTATGTGATATAAACAGTTAGTATGTTTTACATCGAAAAAAAATAATAAACAATGCAAACAATAGTTCAAAAACCTGACTGTGTGTATTAATTAAATGAAATTTTGTTAAATTTTTTATCCAATGTCTCCATGTTTGCGTGTTTAAAGAATGCGATGGGCGCCTGGTACAAGACGACTTTAGAATTGTTCTCGTTCCTCCAAAATATTCCATTACATAGAATTTGTCTGGTATATTATCAAATATTTTTAATAGAAGCTTTCTAGTTTGTATTAATTTTTTAATTATTACCCTTATGTAGTTTGTACTTGCGGAAATAATCACAATCAAAATCGATAGAGAAAATGTGGGGCCGTTTAGACGTCTAATAAAAAAAGGGGTGTACCTACCATAATTAGTGTAGGTATACTCACTTGAGGTAAATGAATGGAATATTCTACATAAATGAATATTTATGTAAGAGGTCGATTGCCTTTCAAATAAATACATACATAATTTTACTGCGAAAACATAAAAAATTAAGTATATACTTTTTGATATCATCCAATAATTGATTTCAGAGAGGAAAAATTCCATTGCTTTTAGCCGTGGAGGCAGGAAATCAGTCCATGTGTAGAGAACTGTTAAGTTCCCAAACGGCGGACCAATTGAAAGCGTCATCTGCAAATGGAGACACTGCTCTCCATCTTGCAGCGCGTCGCAAAGACGTAGATATGGTAAGGATTTTTTTAAGAAACCAAAACGGAAATCATAATAATATTTGGTTTCTTTTGAAAAGATTCGAATTTTGGTAGACTACGGAGCTAGTGTCGACATAAAGAATGGAGAAGGTCAAACCGCACTACATATAGCCGCAGCGGAAGGCGACGAAATTTTGGTGAAATATTTTTATGGAGTACGGGCATCGGCCAGCATTACGGATAATCAAGATAGGACTCCCATGCATTTGGCCGCAGAATACGGACACGCAAATATCATCGAATTGCTGGTGGATAAGTTTAAAGCTAGCATTTTTGAAAGAACAAAAGATGGATCGACGCTTATGCACATTGCATCTCTCAACGGCCATACCGATTGCGCAATGATGCTTTTCAAAAAAGGCGTCTATTTGCATATGCCAAACAAGGTAAGAAAAGTTTCACATTAATTTTAAATACATACATACACACATACGTACATACATATCGGTCATAATCAAGGCAAACGCATTAGGTAATTCCTATTCACAATGGAACTTGGAAGTCGTTAACAGCAAACAACACGCAAAGTGTACTTTCGATGTATTTCAAGTTTTCTAAAGAAATTTTCTACTTTTTATGATGAAATAATGGCATTCAAAGAAAGTAACCTTGAATTAGGCAAAGCATTATAAACTAAAGTTAATCTAAATCCAAATCTCTTTTAAAGGACTCGGACATTTGCGTGATTTCCAAGTGGCTAACCCGAAACAGTGAATCAGACCTGTTTATTTTAAGAACAACATTATATTATAGTTTCTTTTACATATTCTTATAAAATTACCGTTCGTCTTCCATGTTTAAAAAATAGCCCTTCTGAAATTGTTTGTTATGCAAATTTTGCATAATCAGGTTAAGTTAAATCAAATATTTTCTTTAGGATGGAGCACGAAGCATTCATACTGCTGCAAGATATGGTCATGTTGGAATAATCAATACACTTCTGCAAAAGGGTGAAAAAGTCGACGTCACGACTAATGTAAGTGTAACACGACTCTAACACGTGTTCAATTTTTACTAAATTTCTTTCTTAGGAAAATTTTACGGCTCTACACATAGCCGTCGAGGCTGGCAAACCTCTAGTCGTCGAAACCCTACTGGGTTATGGTGCGGACGTACACATTCAGGGTAAATTTTGACATGAACCGAAAAACTAAAAAACAATTTTTTGATTTAATTATTAATTAGGAGGTAAACTACGAGAGACCGCCCTACATATTGGGGCAAGAGTTAAAGACGACGAGAAATGTGCCTTGATGTTGTTGAAATCGGGAGCGGGTCCCAATATAACAACCGACGACGGCCAAACTCCCGGCCACGTCGCTGCAAAATATGGAAACCTCCAAACGTTACTTCTTCTTTTGGATAACGGTGGAGATCCGCAATTTAAAAATAAAGTATGTCTCGAAACTAAGCTCCCATTATTTGTGTGCATCTAGATATGTGTTTGTCTTTCCAGCATTTAGAAACGCCCCTTCATTTAGCTTGTAGAGGATGCAGACCAGACGTTGTTCAACATTTAATAGATTATATTCAAATAGAAAAAGGAAAAGAAGCGGTAATACACTACGTAAACGAAGTGAACGAAAATGCCGAAAGTGCCTTACACTATGCCTGCTGCGTTACGTCGGAAGAAGTCGAAGTGCCCAATGCCGATAAGGAGGTGGTTAAACATCTACTGGAAAATGGTGCCCAAGTCAGTTTAATGTCGAAACATGCCCACGAAACTTGTTTCCATTACTTGGCGGTTGCGGGCAACAACGACGTATTATTGGAAATGATTTCTCTGATGTCCATGACGGACATACAAAAAGCATTAAACAAGCAATCGGCCATTGGATGGACGCCACTATTAATTGCATCTCATAAGGGACACACGGAATTCGTTAGTAATTTACTAAATAATCACGCCAGGGTGGACGTCTTCGACAACGACGGTCGGTCGGCGTTACACTTGGCAGCAGAAAAAGGTTACATAGAAGTTTGCGACCTGCTGTTAACGCACAAGGCATTTATAAATTCAAAATCGCGAGTCGGAAGAACGGCATTGCATTTAGCCGCAATGAACGGCTATACAGATTTGGTTAAATTTTTAATAAAAGATCACAACGCCGTTATCGACATATTGACGCTGCGGAAGCAAACTCCTTTGCATTTGGCAGCAGGTGCCGGCCAAATCGAAGTTTGTCGATTGTTATTGGAATTGGGAGCAAACATCGATGCCACCGACGATCTGGGTCAAAAACCAATTCATGCCGCTGCCCAAAACAATTTTTCGGAAGTCACGCAATTGTTTCTGGAACAACATCCGAGTTTGGTTATGGCTACGACCAAGGACGGAAACACTTGCGCTCACATTGCGGCCGCACAGGGAAGCGTGACCGTGATAGAGGAGCTAATGAAATTCGATAGACAAGGAGTAATAACTGCACGAAATAAATTAACCGATGCAACTCCGTTGCAAATAGCCGCGGAAGGTGGCCACGCGGAAGTGGTAAAAGCATTAATGAGAGCAGGAGCGTCTTGTACCGACGAAAATAAAGCCGGATTTACTGCAGTGCATCTGGCTGCAAAAAATGGTCATGGACAAGTTTTGGAGGTGTTAAGATCTTCTAACACCATACGAATTTCTAGCAAAAAGTTAGGAGTAACCGCTCTACATGTGGCCGCTTATTTTGGGCAAGCGGACACCGTGCGAGAATTGCTTTCGTATATACCGGGGACTGTTAAATCCGATCCGCCGAGTGGTGCATCGTTGGTACCCATTTTAGGTAACGAATCTGGAATGACACCTCTGCATTTGGCGTCTTTCTCCGGCAACGAAAACGTAGTTCGTTTGTTACTCAACTCGGCCGGCGTTCAGGTCGATTCCGCATCTCACGAAAATGTAAGATTATACAATCGTAAATTTTTATCTTAAGTAACATTAATATCGTACAAATTTGTAGGGATACAATCCTATGCATTTGGCATGCTTCGGTGGTCATACAACCGTGGTTGGACTTTTATTGAGTAGATCGGCGGAATTGTTGGAAAGTTACGATAAGCACGGCAGAAGGGGTTTACATATCGCGGCAACACATGGTCATTACCAAATGGTGGAAGTTTTATTAGGTAAATAAAATAAAATAATTTGGAAGTTTAAAATGTTACGTGCAAACTAATTGATTTTTATTTTTAGGTCAAGGTGCCGAGATCAACGCAACGGATAAAAATGGATGGACTCCTTTACACTATGCATCAAGGGCAGGGTGTTTCGATGTCGTAAAACTGTTAACCGAATCTGGGGCATCGCCTAAATCTGAAACAAATCTCGGTGCAGCTCCCATTTGGTTTGCCGCTTCGGAAGGTCACAACGACGTCCTTGAATATTTATTGACCAAAGAACACGACACCTACACTTTAATGGAAGACCGACGCTTTGTATATAATTTAATGGTGTGTTCGAAAAATCACAACAACAGACCCATGGAGGAATTCGTATTGGTTTCTCCTGCGCCCGTCGACACTGCTGCCAAATTATCCAATATACTTATTACGTTATCGAACAAAGAAAAGGAAAGGGCCAAAGATTTGATTGCCGCTGGAAAGCATTGCGAATTCATGGCGACCGAACTGTTGGCGCTTGCTGCCGGATCGGAATCGGCCGGTCGTATCCTTACCGCCACCGACAGAAGAAACGTCGAATTTTTGGACGTCCTGATTGAAAACGAACAAAAAGAAGTTATTGCTCACACGGTCGTTCAACGATATCTTCAGGTAAATAATAGGTAATTTGCATCATCTCATTAAAATGATAATTGAAAGGTCCTTTGTATTATTTATAGGAACTATGGAGAGGAGCACTAAATTGGCCCGCCTGGAGAACCGTATCTTTATTTTTTGCGTTCATCGTGTGTCCCCCCCTTTGGATAGCTTTAACGTTACCCTTGGGTCACAAATACAATAAGATTCCGATTATCAAATTTATGTCCTATCTGACGTCTCATATTTATTTAATGATATTTCTTCTGATAGTCGGGGTAACTCCGCCTTACCCAGTGGTCAGGTCAAAATTAATTCCGTATTGGTACGAAATAATTTTATTAATTTGGCTAAGCGGATTATTATTATTCGAATTAACAAATCCTAGCGATAAGTCGGGTTTGGGTTGGATTAAAATTTCGGTGTTACTTTTCGGAATATTCGGAGTGGGCACTCACGTTCTGGGATATTTGGTAGAAAAGAATAGCTGGCCGACTTTAATGTACTGTCGAAATCAACTATTTGCATTATCGTTCCTATTGGCCTGCGTACAAATATTAGATTTCCTTTCTTTTCATTATTTGTTCGGACCGTGGGCCATAATTATTGGAAACCTAATGAAAGACCTGGCTCGATTTCTGGCCGTATTGGCTATATTCGTTTTTGGATTTTCTATGCATTTTGTTGCACTCAATCAGCCTTTCAAGAACCTGAGCAATACAGAAGTGAGAAATTTGGACCAACCTCAACCAAAAACAGATTATTTTAAAGAAGGTAAGCCACTCTTATTTCAGCTAAGCTTAATAATTTTTATATAGCAGGTCGCACATTATTATCAATTTAATTGCGCAATTTTCTGCTTGAGAGTATTAATTTATTTAAAAAAAAAGAGAAATTAAAAGAGCAAATAAAATATAAAGATCTGGACTTTATATGATTGTAGTGTTTATGCAAGCTTCGTTACGACTATTCAATACTTTGAAATTAATAAATTTTTTATACAATTAAATAAACAAAATCTGTTTATCGTTTGGCCGCGGTTGTTGCTAAATAAATTTAAAGCAATTCCGCAGGTACGAACGATGTGGCGCAAATGCAATACTATTTTTTTAAGTGTAAAGCGACCTTTAGGTAAATTTTTTTGCAAAAATGGTACGCGTAATTTTTTGATTTTTTATTCCAAAAAACAATATAATTAACCAATTTATTGTTAGTCACTCGAACAAATGCGGAATGGATTGAACCAACAACGCACAGTAGCATTCATCGGCTTGGTCGAATTAGACGGAAACATCCAATAGAGGACGAGGGCAGTAAGTGGCCCGTGTGTGTCTGTGTATTGTCAATTTTAAAATTTCATAAATTGCCTAAAGTCCAAACGTGGATGATGCCTATATTAATAAGTGTCGTCGCAGACCGGCTTAGCTTTTGTACTGTGTGGCCAATGATACCATAACCATCCTGAGCCACGTGTGTTGTTTGTCCGAAAAATATGTTGTCGATAAATTCGTATTTATATAGGTTAAAAATATGAAAAGCATGAAAAGTTAAGTGTTTCGCCTTTATGCGCTGTAAAGTTAAGTTATTTAAGACTTTAATCATTGGATAATTTTCTCAGTGGTCATGAATCCAATAAAGGCCTTCGAGAAGTTGTTTTTTGCCGTATTTGGACAAACCACCCACGAAGAACTTATGGTTACTGCAAAAAGTGGTGAATTGCCATTGCGGCCCGAATGGACTAAAAACCTGTTCAAGGTGGTGTTTGGAATATATATGTTGGTTTCGGTCGTTGTGCTAGTTAACCTGCTAATTGCTATGATGTCCGATACTTATCAACGCATTCAGGTAATTAGCTTGCTTTGTGATTCCAGTCCAAAAGAACCCGGTGGAAGTTTTTGAGCTGCTGTTTTTTGCGGTTTTTGGACAAACGTCTACACTACAGCTGCAGACGAAGCAACATCCACAATCTGAGTGGACCGAAGTTCTTTTTAAAATTGTTTTTGGAGCATACATGTTGGTATCCGTTGTTGTTTTGATAAATCTTCTCATTGCTATGATGACCGATACTTACCAAAATATTCAGGTAACGAACGCCCTTGCATGTTATCGCTCACACCTGTGATTTCAAACACACCAGTTCTGTTGGACTGGAAGATATACATACATATTTACTATGGTAGAAGTAGAGCTTTTGCAAACATTGTAAATATTAAAAACTACATTATATTATTATATAAGATTTTTCATAATATTTTACCAATATTCTACGATCTTCTACGAATATGGTTTTTCATCTTCAAACTTGACGAATTAAAATTATAGAAATTTAGAAAAACATTTTATTTCAATTTTCAACGGTTAATCATATTTCAGTTTTGTGGATTCCTTGAAAATTACGTATTTCCCACAATTACTTGTGATCGATCTGTTACGGAGAATTTGATTAATTTGGAGATTATACATAATTACCAGAGATGATGCATAATCGCCTAACAACATTTCGGCGAAATTATATTGCCTGTTGTATTAAAACTGCTGGTTAAATATAGTAATATGTAGAAGCCACCGCATTATTGGCTAAAATGAAGCATAATTGGCACGATTGTGCGGAGTACACCTTTATATAATCGAATACACACCCCACCCATGCTGACTCTTGTTTGAAAATCATAAGGACGTAGTTTGAAAGTATTTTCAATGAATTAAATTAATTACTTAAACGGAAATCTTTTGAATTGCTGATTGTCTGAGAATTTTCCAGTTTACACAGCATGCATATTTTTACGTGTTGGATGCCCAATTCGTTATATTCGTCTATTGGAAATGAGAAGAGCGAATTCATCTTATTATTTATGGATTAAGGATAGAAAGGGGGGGAAAACAGTCATGTAAACAGTTATTACACCTTAACGGTCATAGCAAAGTGATACTTTGTTGATAAAATAATTTTATCCCATCAACTGAACTATTTTGTTTCAATCGTTTTAGTTAATATTTCGTGGGTTACTAGATCAAAGCCATCAGCAGATTTTAATACCTAGTTAATATGATAACCCAAGCGGTTATCAGTTTGAATATAAAAATTAATTATGCGTTTTATATTAATCAAATTATCCGTAATAAGCAGATATTATACTTTTGTTATCAGTTCACGTCCAAGATTTGGTCAAGGTGGAATATTTTGTGGAATTGGAAAATACCTATAATATTCAACTGGAAGCAAGCTTGAAATACATTTTTCAACGAACATTGATAACCACTCTAACTCTAATACAATACATATTTTACCTAAAATATTTAGTTTGAGTTCTTCCAATTCTCCATCAAAAACTAAATTTAAGCTTAAATATTGTTGGAAAAACTAAAATCAAATTGCTTACAATGCTTTAGTGACAGAGTAAACTATGTTAGATGATAATGTTAGAAATATTTTCATGGGCGTCCCTACAGAGAGGAAAAGGGCACTTGCATCATCCTGTTTTTGATTTTTTTTTCAAATTTAGAATTTTGGGAAATTGATTTAATCTTTATTTTTTAGCCCTTCCCAGAATAATGCTATGGACGCCCATGAAAAACTGAAAAAAATTTTATCAAGAAATATTTAGGTATTAACGGCCGGCATGAACAGTTTGGTATAATGGATACAGTGGCGGCTTGTGGCTGTTTCATTTGAGGAGGCTGATCATACAGTTTAGATTTATTAAGAATTTTCTTGAATTTCCTAAGATTTTCTAGATTTCCTAGAATTTCTTCTATTTTTTAATGTTTCTCACAATTCTCCCCATCGGTCTCATCCCAACTTTTTTAAATTAAAAGAAAATTATCTCGGTTGAGTTTGACTACGTTATTAAAGAGCTACATTGGATTCACAATAAAGAAGTGCTCTTCTTATGCGATAGATATACTGCAATACCACATTCAATCGATAGCGGCATTTTTGTAGTTCTCAAGAGGTTTCAGTCCATGCATAGTTACTTCAGGTTAAACTGTGCCTGATGATAAGAAATTTCTTAAAAGTAATCGAAAATCCACTTTTTCGCTATTTTAAATTTTAATAGTTTAATAATTAAGTCCTGAATTTCAGAGAAGACTAAACCTTCCTTGCCTCCTCTGATGAGCCATCGCTGATTGGATAGCACCCGACAATACCCATAACGAACTGCTTTCGCCGACAGTTTTTACTAAAATTTTGTTGCAAATTTTTTTAAATGTGCTGTGGTATGTTTTTAAAACTTTTATTTATAATTTATTGTGAAATAAAAGTAAAAATCCCAGAGAGAACTACCCTCATTCGCAAGCTCCCCGCTTTGTATTGTGTGTACGCAATAGTGTAGTATTGAATGATCGAGAAGTCACTGTAAATATTGGGCGAATCGATATTGTACATAATATATTTATTTTACGTCATCTGATACCGACCTATCTGTTACAGATTTCGAGCGAGAGAAAAATGTTTATTTATTTATTTATTATTTTTTTTAATGGAAAAAAGTAATGTTTGATTGTGTTCTGGCAGAAAACAAAATGCTCGGGATGTAAGTCAGTTTATTTTTATTTATAATAAATTAAATCTTCGTAAGAAGAATCGCCGCACCCTCCCAAGTGTTTTGTTCCAGAACAGCGCTTAAGTTCCTACCCATTGCCTTCGACGATAAAAATAAATCGAATGTTACATGTCCGTCTTGTTTAACATATTTTTATTATTATTATTATGTACCTATAGGCTCAATCTGATATCGAATGGAAATTTGGATTGAGTAAGTTAATCCGTAATATGCATCGAACAACAACCGCACCCGCGCCGATAAATTTAATAACAACTTGGCTGTTTTATCTCGTCGACATTTGCAAATCCAGAGGTAAGCACCTGGAATACAGCAATGGTATGTACTTAAAATAGTTTATCTATAGTGAAGAAGAAGAAACATTCGAGCTTGATGAACATGATGAATACATTGCAAAGTCAAAAATTAAGTCCTAGGTCGAAAGCGGGAGCTAAATGGTTGTCGAAAGTCAAAAAGGGAAGACAAGTTGCGCCAAAAGAATCGAACGCAGCATTATCGGTCTCACAGATGCGAAGTCCTTTCGGGTCTCAAATGAGTTTTGCTTTGCAAACGACGCGCATAGAGCACGTAGCAGAATGGGAAGTTATCGCTAGAAAATATAGAGCATTAGTGGCGCACGTCGACGAGGTTAAACCATCTACCAACACCGAGAGCGAAGAGAGCGAAAATGACGATGAAAATAATACTCAGGTTCCTAATAACGTCGTATCCTAGAAGCTGGAATCTAAAAAGTTTATAAGATACAAAATAAATCTTCCATTTTCTAAAATTATCGTCGTCAGGATTCAGTATTCCACAAAAATAGTATCAATTAAATATATTGTAGTAGTAATAGTAAAATATTTTATAAATTAATATTATTAAACTATACATTATAATGTACAAAGCTATTTATTTTATTATTTTTTTTCACGAAAAATATCGTTGCACGTGCACGAAACTATTCACAAAAATAAAAAATGTGAATCATTTTCATGCATTAATTCGACAAGAATAGAATGATTTTGAATTTTGAATACAAGTAATGAAGTTTGTAAATATAAAAAAAATAAACTTTTTTGACTCCCGTAATAAAGCAACGATATATTTTAAGAAAATTTAAAAGCTATTCTCAAATTTGGTTTATTCAAAATTCAACAGCATTAATCATTTATGTCGGCCTTACATTAAAAAATAATATTGAAATGTATTAGGTACCTAAGTATTAGATTGCGTTTTCGAAAATATATTTTTAGATTTTTAAATAAATTCATTCGGTATCGGTCAATTCAATTATTAGAGAAATCATGATATATATATATTCGAAAATGAAATTTTTGTTTTGAAAAATTTAAATAAAATATTACACTTGGTATATTATAATATGGAATGTTTCATCAAGTGCCTAACCACAAATAACAATGAATTTATTTTAATAAAAAAATTCAAATAAGCTTTTGTAATTAAACATCAATATCATATCACTACCATATTAAGTAATTTTTATACAAAGCATTATAGTGTACGTACATGAATCAATCATTAAAATGTATAATATTATTACTGTACTCTTTTAAAATAATTATTAATAAACAATGAGTATTATTATTCTTATTTATGCTATTATATAAATTTAAATTATTGAAAAATATAACGATGCTTAAACACTACAAATATATAAAGTCCAAAATTTGAAAAGTAAAGTCGGTAAGTTTAGAAACATATTAAATTCTGTGTAACAATTTAATTTAGAAAATGTTGGTGTGTTTTATGCTATTTATAGCAAATTTTTGATCAAGCTTAGTTGTAAATTGCATGTTTAAATGTAATAGATGTTTCTTATCAAATTTTTAATTTTAAAACGTGAACATAAAAGTATTTGTAGTGTTTATTTTGCAAACGTTACATATAACTTTTTAAACAAGGAAGCAGAGAATAATATTGCGAAAGACAAAACTCGAATTTGGATTAAATGGAATCAGCTAAGATCTTCTCCTATATTATGATCTCCAGTGGCGGCTCGTGAGGAATGCACTTGGTGAGGCATGTTTGCAAAACCGGGGGGTTTTGATAATTAAAAAAAAATTTTTGAAAAAATTTTTTTGAGAAATTAATTTTAAAACTCTATTTTTATCACATACATTCAACTCCGTTTTATACAAATTTATCATGTACTTTACTTATTTATCCCAAATATTTCATATCTTTAATTATTCTTCAAACTCGACTATAACTATATAAATAATTGAAATTTCATTGAATTAATAAACATTTTTATGGTTGCGGATTTTATATTGCATAATGCAAATTCTTATGAATTATGATAGTTTTTGGGTCAGTTTGGGAATTTTTGTTTTCCGAAACAATTTATTACATGTCAGTTTTCAGTCAGTTAATTTTCTTTTTTTTATTTGTCATTTTTTATAATTCTATTATTTATATTATAAATTCTTATATTCTTATATTAGGTTGTCAAATATCTTCCTTCCGCCTTTTTGCTCTTTATTCAATGCTTTATAAAAAGTGTTACAGTGATCGGATTTAGTTCAAATATGCGCCGTTTTGTTCGATAATCTGTTTCCATCTAGACGGCAACTTCATAATACCCCCCTCGTAGAAGCCCCCCTCCTTATTTGCGAAGAACTCGGACAGCCACTTTTCACAAGCTTCTTTTGAGTTCAACTGTACACCACCAAGGGCGTTCGCCATGGACAGGAACAGGTGGTAATCACTTGGCGCCATGTCCGGGCTATATGGTGGATGCGATAAAACTCCCATCCGAGCTCCCGTATTTTCTGACGAGTCATCAACGAAGTGTGTGGTCTGGCGTTGTCCTAGTGGAACACTACACCCTTCCTGTTAGCCAATTCTGGACGCTTCTGGTCGATCGCCTGCTTCAAGCGGTCCAGTTGTTTGCAGTAGATGGTAGAATTAAGCGTCTGGCTTTTTTTTTTCACCGGCTCTGAATCGTTGAAACCATTCCTTCGCGGTTCGAAGTGATAGAGTACCATCCCCCAAAACATCATTAATCTCACGGAACGTTTCTCTAGCGGATTTGCCTTTAACGAAGGAAAACTTTAAAATACTGCGAATTTCGGAGTTAGTGAACTCCATGTTTACACGTCTACAACTGTTGAACGCAATATCCAAACTAATCATGCATAGCGTCGTTTTGTAGGTTATGTCAAGACCTGTCAAATGATGTATAGTATTGCCAGATACGAGCTCTGTAGCGCTTTGTACATAGCCGCGAAATTCAAAAGACAAAAAGGCGGAAGGAAGATATTTGACAACCTAATATTAAATTATAAATTATAATATTATAATTCTATATTTTATTAAGGGATGTACTCCCTACCATCTATTTATGTTTCTCATACCAATTATTATTAAATGCCGTATTTGGTTTCCCGATGTTCACTAGTGTCTTGCTAAGATCAAGACACGGCCTTGGCATTTCTCCAACATACAGTTTATCGGTGTATGAAAGACGATCAAAATATATATTATTATCTAAATAATTTACAATATCCCCACAATTTTGAACTGTGATCGTTTCTACACTTGCACTACCAGCCATATTAGCAATTTTTAGAATAATAAATAATAATTTGAATTTTATTTACCTATTACACCTAACGAAGCAATACACAAACGCAAAAGCATGCTCAAAAGTAACTGACCAACGTAACTATGAACGTAACTATCATCGTCTTGTTGATTATTAGCGCAGCCGCACTTGAACATTTAGATAATTTTCTAGAAATAACGCGATTGCGGCAGCCTCATACGAGTGCCTATCAATCAGGTGCGCTTATTCACGAACGACTTCAAATATTTAAAAATGCCAGTGCGCATATTTACGAACGGACCGTGAAATCGCATAACTAAACTCGGTATATTTAAATTTACCAAAATTTTCATTATTTTTAAAACGTATATAGGTTTTTAAAGTCATTTAATAATATTGTAACATATTATTCTAATAAAAATATGTAAAATTAACTAAAAACATACAAAAATAAATAAAAAATTGATCAAAAAATAATATAAGTAAAAATTATAGTTATAATTATGCTGTAACTTTCATTATATTTTAAAACAAAGATGTGCTTTTTACGTAATACTATCGAAATATTTCATATTCAAGTTAATATTTTAAACATGAAACAAACTTTATAAATTACTGTTTTTGTATTATATCTATGTAATCTATGTATTATACAAAAAATACAAATTAGTTTTTGAAAAATCTTGGCTTGTCGGTTTGGTGAGGCACTGCCTCCCTTGCCTACCCTGACAAGCCGCCACTGATGATCTCATCTAATAGTGTAGTATAGAAAAAATCATAAATTTAAATTTGGCAACATCGCATTTTTGAATTCCTTAGCCCAAAGTACTTTCAATTCATTCGAATGTTATCTTCTGTTGCCGATCTATTAAATTTGTAATTAATATAGGATTCAATAAAACACCAAATAAATTATAAGCTAAAACTTATAAAAAATTATATTCAAAATATAATAATAGTACCTACAGAAGTTTTTCATTACAATGAGTAGGTACAATACATTACAAGGAAAATGAGTTTACAGTAAGAGTAAAACTGAAAATAAATTCAGCTATCCAAACTTGCAATGTTAAAGTACTAAACCAATAGAGTAATCTTAACATTTTCATTATTTTCAAATATTGTGATGCCAAATTTCTAGTTTATGACTTTTAAATAAAGCAAACTATGATTAGTTGCGTAATAATCGTTCGTAAAAAAAACTAGTAAATCTTCTACAAAAACTTTTTAATAACTTTGTTAGTGAAAATCCTAGATGTGTTTAGTTTCTAATTAGAAAGTTATTAACAACCAAGTAATTTCCTTAGTGACTATGAATCCCATAAGAGCCATCGACAGATTATTTTATGCAGTTTTTGGACAAACAAGAAATGTTGATCTTATGGTCATGTTGCCTGCCGAGAAGCATCCAGATTGGACAAAAGTTTTATTCAAAATAGTATTTGGCGTTTACATGTTAGTAACGGTAGTTGTTCTTGTTAAACTTCTAATCGCTACAATGTCTGATACTTATCAACAAATTCAGGTAATGCGATAGGAAATTCAGACAAGGTAATTCGTAATGGAATGTCCACATCTTCTCTAAATCACTTTGGATCGAATATATCACCTTTTCGATGCTTAACGATTTAAAGAATACGAGACATCTGTTGGGAAGTAGTACCTTACAAGATCTTTACAATTTTCAAAAGAAAATTACTTCTATTCTGAAATGTTTAAGAAGTATATTATGTATAAGCACAGAAATAATGTCAAAAACATAAAATTTATTTAACAGATCAGATTAGATGTAATAAAAAAATTCAAGAAAATTATACATAACTGTTATACCTATTTAGGCACAATCTGATATTGAGTGGAAATTTGGATTAAGTAAATTAATTCGTAATATACATCGATCGACGACGGCTCCGTCACCTATAAATTTAATAACCACATGGTTTTTTTATATAAAAAATATTATAGTACAAAAAGGTAAGATAATAGAATTTTTATTATTGTTTCCATATTAAAATAACATTATTGACGTGCAGTGTTGTACCTTCGATGGCATAAGTTAAGTGCGACGTCGAAAGCTGGAGAAAAGTGGCTGAAAAAAATTAAACCAACTAATTCGACGTCGAAAACTTTTTATACTACATTCGATTCACAAATAAGTTACGAAATTCATCAAAAGAGTATCGAGAATGTACTGGATTGGGAGATAGTTTCGAAACAATTCAGAAAGTTAATGGAAGTTAAAGCTAAAGAAATAAAGTCTGCAAAGAAAAGTGACAAAAGTTTAATAAATAAAAAAAAGTATACTAAAAAAAAATAAATGTTTAGTTAGATATCTTTATTATATGTAACAGTTGTTGTTGTTGTTGTTGTTTATGTAACTTTTATTATATACAATGTTGTTCTAATTTTGTCATTATTTTCTCAAGTCCCATATGTATTTAGTAATTCGTCAAGGCGAGTGTTCGAACAAAGAAAAAAGAATTGATATCTCCTCGCATGGGCTATTACTAAATAATATAATCGCATCTAGGTATTATGGCGACAAAAATAAATTATATCTTTTTTGGAATTGCCATTTTGTTTAACATTGAACTATTAAAAGGATTTTATCCCGGTTCAATCTGGTAACCTTGAAGAACTATAAATTTTAGTTAGCCATGGCGTGCAAGAAAATTAAATCAATGAACTAAAAATAATAATTTCGTTAGGTACTACTTGTTGTAAAAATTAGTTCATTATTAAGCGTCGGAGAAGCAAGATCCACGATCGACGGAAGATAAAATTCGTATCATCTTAGTAAGTGATAACCTCTCTAGATATTGTGTTGTACTTAGGTTTGTGTTTAGATACGTCCGGTAGTCTAGTTCGAGTTGAAAAACTCATGTCCGTTGTTTCAAAATATATTAGAACCATTGTTGTTTTTTGGAGTAGGTTGCTGTGTTTCCCATAATATGTGTAATAAATAGTCGAAACGCACCATATGTATATGTTTCACACACTGCAACTTTACAGCTTATGTGATTGTCAAATTTTGCACAGGCTTCCTCCACGGCGTTGTTTGCACGATAAAACTTATCATTGCGTAGTCGTAATTATTCTTATCGATATAACTATCACGATATTCAAATTCGTCTATGATTTCAGTACTGAAGAATCCGATCGAGGTTTTCGAACTGCTGTTTTTCGCTGTTTTTGGACAGACATCGACGGAACAACTTCAAACCAAAACCGACACCGAATCGGTATGGGTAGACTCACTTTTTAAAATGGTTTTTGGAGCCTACATGTTGGTGTCCGTTGTCGTATTAATTAATCTTCTTATTGCTATGATGACCGATACTTATCAAAGAATTCAAGTAAAAATTATAAAAATTTTTTTTATATTTGCACCGAAATATGATTGTTTTGAATGTTATAGGCACAATCGGACATCGAGTGGAAATTTGGTTTATCCAAACTGGTCAGAAGCATGCACAGAACTACCACGGCTCCGTCTCCGATAAATCTTTTCACCACTTGGTTTCTACTTCTCTTCGACTTCTGCAAAACAAAATGTAAGTTAACCTACGTAGATATTACGATACATTATGCATTTTTGTAGTTGCAAAAAAGGATCGTCCAGATTTAATCAGGATGATAAGCACACTTCAAGGTAAACAATTGAGTCCCAGAACTAAAGCTGCCGAAAAATGGTTATCCAAGATAAAAAGAAAACGTAAAATCGCTCCCCAAGAAGTTATTTCAAAAAAAATAATGCACCTTCACAGTCCCGTGGGATCGCAAATGGAATTTATAATGCATACAACTAGACTGGATTATGTAACGGATTGGGACTTGGTGGCTAAAAAATATAGAAATTTAATGGGCTACACAGAACATATTTAAACTGACAAAAGTAGCAACAATAACATTTAATTAATTATTTTCTTATTATCTAATTTATAAAATACAATCAACTCAAATTTTCTACAAATTTACACAATAATTGCAAAGACAATCGATCTATTTGCACCATAAACATAAGAAAAAAGCAATATTTTTTATTGAAATATTTAGCATTATTTAAAGATATCTTCCCAATGCGAAGATGTGATATATTTGTTCATTTACATTATTTGCTTCTAAATAACTGGCTATAAAGTCGTATTCGTTCATATGATCGGTGATGTAGTAGTACTTAACGTTTTAATAATAAGAAGAGTTATTAAGAGCCCTAACATCTTTTAAAAATTTAAAGAACATAAATTAAGTATAATCTACCGAAATCCAATAATCCAATACAAATACAACGATTTTGTTAGCGAAAGGGACAATAACTGCATCGCCGATTATAAAAATATATTTAAAAAAGTAGAAATGCATCGAAGAACATATTACAAAAAATTTAAACAAATACTGTGATATTTGCTTGACAATCAAATTTGGATTAGATCCATCATTTTTTATTATTTATCTTCAAGTAAATAATGTGTATTTTTTGATATGTTCAGCTTCTCTTTATGCTGTTATACCTATCTCTTCAAATAACTTAAAAAAATGTGTGATTCAAATTTCAAAAGGTTGTGATTAGAAGCAAAAACAACTAATGCATTTTCTTCCTTCTATATAATAATAAAAAATTATTCATAATATACAATTTTGCCAAATTTAATCGACTCAAAATATTGTTAAATTTAAAATTACCGCGGAAGTTAAATTTTTTGTTTGCTTCGATTTAAAAAAATGTGGTAAATAAATTGTTAAATAGTCATATTAAAAAAAATTATAGTAGTTTTTTTATCGGATGGATCGAGTTTACTCCGGTTTGTGAGAAAAATATTTATATAATTTAATCAAAATATTCTTATGAGCTTTTTACTATTTCTGGTAAATCCAAAAAATGCCAAAATATTTTTACTACAATTTAATCTCATACAGCCACTGCTTACATCATTACACAAATAACTTTTTCTATAATATAAGTAATGAAATAATAATATTTACTCTGAAATGTACCTCTCATCTTTAAATTGAAATAAAACTTTATTTTAAACTAAAAATGGCGTTTCGGAATTTGTTTCCAAATAAAACACTCCCGTATTATTGATAGATAGTTGCAAGAATAAAGAATGAACCAACAAAATATACCCCAACTAAACCCAAGAAAAATATATTAGCTACAGAAGAATTAAATAACCCACTAATAGTAAAGCGATACACGGAAAGAATTGAGTTAGAACTGACCCAAAAGACCGAATACACAAACGTAGACCAAAGCCTAGACAACATCATAACTTGCATACATACAAGCGCAGAAGAAACGGTCGGATATAGAAAACTAGTAAAAACCAAGAAGTGGTATGATGATGAATGCAGAACAAGATCCAGTCAAAAACAAGAAAACAGACTGAAATGGTTAAAAAACGGCGAACAACATGATCTAGACGTGTATAAAGAAAGTTTAAGGGAAGCCAACAAATTGTTCAAACAAAAGAAAAACAACTGGTACTCAGAAAGAATGGATGAGATTGAGAAAAGTAATAGATCAAACAACACGAAAACATTCTACCAACTGTTAAAAAGACAAAAAAAGAACTACAAATCAAAACCAAGAGGTATAACTAACGAAGCGGGAGAAATAGAACATGACACAGAAAAAGTAAAACAAGTATGGAGGAGTTACTTTCAGAGGTTACTAAACACACGACAGGACCAAGGGGAGAAAAGTAACGCCGAGAGTCCCTGCGATACCCACGATATAGAACCACCCTCAAGTGAAGAAATAAAGGCAACAATACAAAAAATGAAAAACGGCAAAGCCCCAGGAAAAGACAATATAAGTATGGAGTTTATAAAATACGGTGGAAGTGAAGTACACAACAGACTGAGCCAACTGATAACACAGGTTTGGAATGAAGAAAAAATGCCCAGGGGGTGGTGTGAAGGCGTAATAATCCCTCTAAAAAAGAAAGGCTCCGACGTCATTTGCAGAAACTATCGAGGTATAATGCTTCTAAACTCAACTTACAAGGTACTCTCTACGCTGATCCTTAAAAGATTAAAAGAACATATGAAGAAAATAATAGGCCCGTATCAGTTTGGTTTCACAGAGGGCAAATCTACAGTGGACGCGATACATATTGTAAAACAGACCATGGAGAAAATGAAGGAACATAATATTGAACTACACATGCTATTCATAGATTTTCAACAGGCATTCGACAAAGTGATGAGAAAAGAGTTATATAGGGCGATGAAAAGAAAGAAAATACCACACAAGCTGATCAGACTGATAGAGATGACGATGGAACATACGAAATATTTAAAAAATTGAGAGAGGCCGCCAGAAAGATGGGTTTATTGATCAACAAAGAAAAAACGAAATACATGAGGAGCAATAACAACGGAAACAAACACAAACAGAACACGGTTTCCATAGATGGTCTAACCTTTGAGGAAGTGAACAATTTCAATTACCTGGGATTAAATGTAGAAAGAAACTGCAGTAGAGAGGAAGGAATGAGGATAAGGCTACAAAATGGTAATAGAGCTTTTCATTTAAACAAAGCATTACTGAGAAATAAGCAATTGAAGAAAGAGACAAAAATGAAAATATACAAGTCCCTGATCAGACCAGTAGTGACTTATGCGGCGGAAACAATGTGCTTTTCGCACCGTGAAGCGGAATCCCTAAGAATTTTTGAAAGGAAGGTGCTACGCACAATACTAGGGCCCAAAAAAGAGGATATAGTGAAATATATAAAATCTATGAGAATTAGATGGTTGGGGCACATCATGAGGAAAAGCGAAGACGACATATTGAAGAGAATAACAATGTGGAAACCTGCAGAAGAGCGAAAAAGGGGAAGACCGAAGATTAGATGGAAAGATCAGGTGATAGGCGACTTAACATTGATGGGAATAAACGAATGGAAAGAGAAGGCTGAAGACAGGCAGAGATGGAGGGAGATTGTCAGGACAACCGCGACTCACGCAAAAATGTAATTAACAAAAGTGAAATGTAAATAATATAGATAATACAAACATGTAGTAATGAGGACTGATCCACCTCAAATTATCGGATCTGTAAATCCAAAAAGGATAGCAATATTCTACCCGAATGTAAAGCTAATAATAATAATAATTATTGATAGAAGCTTCCTCTCCGAATGGAACATCCTTGTTTTTATCGCATTTTCCCATTTTAAAATTATGCCACGACGCACAAGCTTTTGATAAACCATGTTTATGTAGGCATTGTGCCTACATGCATCTATAATAATAATAAAATATAAAGAATGGAAGAAGGAATTGGACGAGGACTTACATTCTTGAATATTAAAAAATTGTGTTATTTCACAACCAGGTTGAATGGCCAAACCACCGTTCAGATAAAAATCTGCATGTCCAGTCGGATGTTTAAATCCAAAGCATCCGGCATCGGTGTGAATGTTGTCGACAAACTGTGCATCACCTTTATCCAGCCAATTATTATTGTTATTTATTGGAATTTCAAATAAAGGTCCGGCAGGATCTAATCCAGTTACTCTAGATATTTTCGTTTTGGTTATTTTATAAAAACGATCTCCTGCAAAACCAACAACATGGGCACCCAACGAATGGCCAATAATGTGAACATTTTGTAAATTCAAATTATAAATTTTAATAATATTGTCGATAAAATTTCCGATATGAATTCCAACTGGGTAAGTGGAAGCTACTGCTTCTATATAGATTTTTTTCGACCACTTGGACCAATCGATCGTGATTACTTTGTAATTATCCTTTCGTAAGTATTCTTTTATCATATTTCTGTACCACGATACGTTATTATGTCCTTTAAAACCGTGAATTATCATTTTGACCGTCGAATTTTCATTTAAATTTTTACTTTTATTCAAAATAATTACTTCGGCGAGATTACTATTTGTGTGTAACACATAGTTTATGTCGGTACTTTCGATATGAACCATCATTTTTTATTCATTTAACAGACGATAGGTTGCTTCCAAAGGGTATAGCCGGGTTTATATGGGAAATCTGCCCTTACAACCTTTTCGACTCTTACTTGGGGGATCGTTTTGGTATCAAATAAAAATAATTAAGCCAAATTTTCAGCTCTTTATCCTAAACGGTTCTCGAGTTTTTCAAGAAAACCTCTTTTTTTGATTTTATTTTTTTTTAAATAGTAAAATTCAAAATTAATGGATGGTGATTTTTTTCCAAATTCTTAGGAGTAAAAGACATGAAAAAATACTTTGGTCATGATTATTAAACAAAAAGCCGATTTTTGGCGAAAGAAATAAAATTTAAATCTTAATTTTTAACGCCTTTCTGAAAAGTGTCACTGACCAAATTTTGTCAGAAAATGTCTTTCATACTCCCTTATACACATGAATTTTTTTGATTTTTTTGAAGTGGTGCAACAATATGACAAAAATTAAAAAGTAATTATTTTCTGTAATTTTGCATTTAAACAAATTTATATATTTTTCACATTTCACTTTTGCGGAACTAAAGTACTATTTTTTTTTATCTGAAATTTTGCATATAGATTCCTACGACAAATTACTAAACGTTTAAGGTAAACGAGGTGGTGCACGAGGGGAATTATTTTTCTCGGTTTTTCGATATCTAGTGCGGTTTTTCAATATCTAGTGCCGTTTTCAAGTTATTGTAAATTCAAAATCTCAAATTTAGCTATTAACCAATGTAATTCATCATTTGCAGCGAAATTGTGAAAAATAGTATATAGGGTGCCGAATGAGTTAGACGAATATAATAAATTTATTTATACAAATATCTGCTTTACTAATTATTTTAGAGAAAAAATTTAAAACACAAAAATAATGAAGAGATACAAACTATTAATGGGATTTAATGCTCATACGAATGAGCATTAGATTTCATCTAATTTTAGCTTAAAAAGTCAAAAAATGCTTTTGAAATTGCTAAAAGTTTCATTTATCAGACTGGCAATGTAAGTTTCCAAGATAAATATTTTTGAAAATAGAAATTTAATTGAATTTTTTATGACATGGCTAGTACGATAAATGAAAATTTTAACAATTTCAAAACCATTTTTTGACTTTTTAAGTAAAATCTAGATAGAACCCAATGCTCTTATCATTCGTAGATTTTACATGTTAATTTCCTATGTTCGGCTAACATTTTTATTTTGCGATTTTTGTACTCGGCTAACACCTCGTGCGAAAACCTTTGCACGCGGGATGAAAAGTAGTACCTTAGTCTTATGATGTATAATATACTATTCTATGGTTAAAAAATGTATAAAAAAAATTTTTTACCGAAAATTAATAATTACATTACGTAGAAAACGTTTTTAATCATTTTACTGCAAAGTGTTTACATAAAGGCCATTAGAAATTATATAATTTTAAAATAGTTTGAAAAAATTTATAAGTATTAAAAAGACTAACCTTACTCAGAGCAGGATTTACGATCTATTTTGTATAGAATTATAACATTTAATGTCAACAATTTATGACAATTTTGTTAAACAGTATCGATAATATACTTAATATAATAACCTTTCTGATTGATATTTTTGTTTCTACTGTTTTAAAACTGAAAAATTATTCCCAATAATACGGAAAAATTATAAGTATATAAGTATTTATCTATAAGAGTAACTGTTCTGTCAGAATCATGTTAATGTTAACGAACGGGAGCTTTGGATTGGTAGATCAGCAGAAACATGGCATTTGATTGGAGCGTTTGTTAACATTACGTTAATGTTAACATGATTCTGACAGGGCAGTATAGCATGGAAACAAGATTTTTTTAACGTCTCTTTAATCATTTTTCACACTATATTATTTTAAACAATAAAACTATAAATAACAAGTTAAATTCAATAATATAATCAAATTATATTTTTAAGTTTTCGACGATTTTTATCGTCTTCGTCAGAAATTTATTTAATATAACAACAAATATTTTTTTTTTTTTTGTTTTTGTTGTTTGTTGTTTGTTTGTTTGCTTAAAAATATAATTTGATTATATTATTGAATTTAACTTGTTATTTATAGTTTTATTGTTTAATTTCTCACAAGTTAAGATTTATATATTTATATATTATTTTAAGCAGGATTTGTCTTAATTTTCTATGGTTTTCTCTGTTTTTTCTCTGGTGAGGATATATTTTCAGTAAAAAAAAATTTTATACACTTTTTAACCATAGAAAACATAAAAGTTTATTTAAATGCAAGATTACAGAAAAAAATTACTTTTTAATTTTTGTCATATCGTTGCACCACTTCAAAAAAATCAAAAAAATTCACGACTATAAGGGAGTATAAAAGACATTTTCTGACAAAATTTGGTGAGTGACACTTTTCAGAAAGGCGTTAAAAAATAAGATTTAAATTTTATTTCTTTCGCCAAAAATTGGCTTTTCGTTTAATAATCATGACCAAAGTATTTTTTCATGTCTTTTACTCCTAAGAATTAGGAAAAAAATCACCATCCATTAATTTTGAATTTTACTATTTAAAAAAAAATATAATCAAAAAAAGAGGTTTTCTTGAAAAACTCGAAAACCGTTTAAGATAAGGAGCTGAAAATTTGGCTTAATTATTTTTATTTGATACCAAAACGGTTGTAAGGGCAGATTTCCCATATAAACCCGGCTATACCCTTTGTGATTTGCTGATGACATTTCACTAAAACTAAAAAACAGTATCAGTCGCAACTGAAAAAAATTGTCTTACCAAGAAAATAAATTAGAAGTAAACTTTTCATTGCGGTACTTCACAAATAAATTATTATAAGTAAACAGAAATGTTTATGGTGTCGTCGGGTGTGCTACATTTATATACATTTTTTGTCATTAACTTGGTGATTAGTAAAAAATCTACTAATGTCCTCTAATCTACTAATGTAAATATTAAAATGAAAAATAAAATAGGTTTAAAAATGTTATCCGAGAATTTAAAAATTTATGGGGTAGATATATTTTCGCGATTCGAATTTATAATAATAAACATAAAACGGAACAACCTCCTCTTTATAAATGTACAGAAATAAATAGAGGGAATCGGTGGAAAAGTGGTCCAAGTAACGAAATGGTATAGCTTTATTCTAATATTTTTTTACTACGAATATCACACAGATCAAATTTTTGTTGTATTTATAAGTTACCCCATTGATTTTGTTGTAATATTCGCTGTGTGCATGGGTTAGAGCCTGTCCAGAAAGCGCGATTTACGCGCGTGTCCACTCGCGCGTAGGCACTCGCGCGTTCTTGAGATACTAGAGCTACATGCATCCCGTCCAGATGCTCTCGCGCGTTACCTTACACGCGCGTAAAACGCGTGCAATGAGCGGGACTCTCGACTCGCTCGTGTTACGCGCGTGCGACGCACGAGCCGAGATACTTCGGCGCCATTGCTCCGTCCAGTACTACGCGCGTGTCCGTGGCGATTGGACGTATTTAGTTCAAAATGGAGCGTGATAGCTTTGACACGGAACTTTTTATTGACGAAATCGAGAAAAGGATAGCTATATGGGATATGGAATCAGCAGATTATTCTAATAGAATCATTAAACGTAGAAACTGGGAAGAAATAGTAGAAGTTTTTTGTGAAGCTGGTGATTCCGAGGAGAAAAAAAAAACATAAGTAAGTAAATAATATTTTATTGTATAATATTATTCTTTAAAACTACATACTTTGCATAGATCTCACATCAATAAACTATATCATTTTATCTTGCCAAGGGAGAACGCGCTTGAAACGCCGCATCTGGACGCAATACAAATCCAAACGCGCGAGTGGACTCGCGCGTAAATCGCGCTTTCTGGACAGGCTCTTAAGAGGGGATACGCAAACCTATCGAAGCGCTCGGAGTGGCCGGTAATAGAACTTAATGTGGACTTTTTCAGACTTGCCTTACGTGATTTAAGACATACGTATGATTAAAATGGGTGGTCACTCAACGTGCTGTGTTGTTAATTGCCATAATAGTGGTAAAAATAGTGATTGCAAGTTTTATATATTCCCAAGAGCAAGTCACAAACAGCAACAAAGAAATAAATGGATTGCTGCAGTCAGGGCCGTCGAGTGCCACGTCGGGCCCCGTGGCAAAACTTTTCGCGGACCCTCTGCTCTTAAAAATTTCATAAATAAAAAAGAAAATTATAAAACTTTGTATTTTTATTAAAAAAAACTACGCACAAAACAACTAAAATGGGTAAAATTAATTAAAAAATAAAAAATACAGTAGTTTTCAACTAATTTTCAGAAGTACCTTACATCACAATATTATTATCTAATTTTTTATTCATTCAAATTTTTTATTTATTTCCTTTTTATTTCTTCTTCTTCTTCTACTTTTATTATAGGCATCTGCCTTTTTTTCTTCACGCTTTTCCCCTCTTCACATTTTCTCTGATGTGGACACCCAGCTCTCCGTCCATCTCTTGGGTGGTCTTCCAGGGTTTCGTTTTGCCAATGGCTTCAAGTCTCTTGCAATCTTGATCAGTCGATCGTCCTTTTTATTTATGGAATTTATTTAGTAATTCGTCCGGGTCCTTGAGCGATCCCGGGCGTCCGGGACAAATCCCCAAGCATCCCCCCCTGGTTGGGCCTGGCTGCAGTTCAGTTTTACACGACGAATTCTTTAACGAATACAGTATTCGTTCAAACAAAAATAAAAATTAAAAATTTTAAAAACCTCTACCTGTAAAAAAACTCTAAAAATAAAAATTGATAATAAAAGCACCTTACTTCAAAAACTACTGTTCCCTTTAAAAAGAAAAAAATAATTGTTTCTTCTTCACTCAACAACATAAACTCTTGGACATTTAACTCGAAAAATTAACTTATCATCCTTTTTATCACCATTATCACCCCCCCCCCCCCCACTAAAACCCCTGACTGTAAAAAACTTCTAAAAATAAGAATTGATACGTAATAATAGCACCTTACTTTAAAAACTACTGTTCCCTTAAAAAAAAATTAATTTTTTTTGCACTCAACAACATAAACTCTCGGACACTTAACTCAAAAAATTAACTTATCATTCTTACCCCCCTCCCCACTACAAAATTTAAACATTAATTTTGAAGTCAGGAGAAACGGATGTTTGTTCCCCTTACGAAACCTGTTTATACATTCCGTATTAAAAGTTCTCCGTTTCCCCTGACTTTAAATTAGTGTTTAAATTTTGTAGGGGGGGGGGGGAATGATAAGTTGATTTTTCGAGTTAAGTGTCCGAGAGTTTATGTTGTTGAGTAAAGAAGAAAGAACTGTTTTTTCCTTTTTGACCCTAGATTACTAGACAGTCGTAAATTTAATTTTAACAAAAATTTTAATTTTAACTGACATTTTAGTATCGTAATACAATTTGCACCGAAAAAAATTCAAAATAATAAAAACAAATATTATTATTACATTTATTTCATACAGTAATATATTATCGTGTTACCAAATCATTTTTTGAAAAATGTTTGAAAGTTTTAATTTTTGATTTGTAAAAATTAATTTTTTCAGTTTATAAATTGACTTAATTTTGTAAATTTTGAATTTGTTGTAAATAAGAGATTTTATTTATAATTCTTGTAAATAATTGAAACGTTGCTTGTGAAAAAAATTTTAAAATGAAAAAAAATTATTTAAAATTTAAAAATATTTCCTTGACAAAATTTGTTTTCCCTGTTATTGGTCATAAAAATTTTAAATTCCCTGACTTTCCCTGATAAGTTTTAAATTTCCTGACATTTCCAGGTTTTCCATATAAGAATCTAGGGTTTAAAGGAACAGTACTTTTTAAAGTAAGGCGGTAAGGCGCTTTTATTATTAATATTAATTTTTGGAATTTTTTTTGTCAGGGGGTTTTTAAAATTTTTAATTTTTATTTTATTTCACCCTTTTTTGAGTATATTTTTTTTATTCGTGAATTTCTTTCAAAAAAGGGAAGAGAAGTGTCACAACAAAAGTCATACAAAACCAAAATATTCAAATTTCCCATTGCGCACTCACCCATTTTTCGCACAATATGTTGCCTCAGTTATTACAGATGTACATTACATCAGCGCTTATACTAAACGAACATCAAAAATATATTAAAAATAAAAAATTGTGCGCTATTAGTGTATTTTTATATGTCAACAGTCCGAATTTATTTGCTCTATTGAGCCACCAGAGGGCAGCTGGAGCAATGCACATAGCGAATAGTAAGTCCATTGGAAATCAAAATAAAATAGAAATTTTGATGTACTATTTGAATCAAAAAATAGGTATAGAAATGATGGTCAGAAAATAAAACAGATAATTTTAATTATAGATAAAATTACACAATACACTTGGGTGTACAAAATATCTTGACATGTTTTTTACGTCTCCGAATATCCAACTTGAATCATGGAATCAAGTTCAATATTAACTTCTTCTATGACATTCTTGATCCCCGTAGAAGCATTATAAAGCACTTCTTCTATTCTAAAAGAAAAGCATGAACATTTTCGAAATTCATTCAAAAAAATTATAGTAAGTACTTATGTTGCAAAACATCGTTTTCGCTCATTATATGTTCAATTTTTTCTTTGCTTGTCCTATCGCTCGAGTTCAATTGAGAAAGAATTTTCAATTCATCAATTTTAACTTTTCGTAATATTACCTTTACGTGGCGTAGTTTAACATTAGATTCTCTTACAGTAGTAATAAATACATTTAATTTCTCGCAATAGTTTGATGCACAACTAATAAAAGTTAATTTTAAGTTAAGATTTAGGTAGAAGCATTTCATAATTTTTACCTTAAAAAATTAGCTAATGATGCGTCATTCATTAATTCATTTCGAATTTTAATAGTCCTCGTTATAATCATTAAGGTGACAGGCGATGCAGTTTTCTGATTCGTTGGATCTTCGTAAAAGGTTTCCAATAATTTCGATGCTTTCAGTTTCCTAACAAAAATTGTGTTTACAATAAATATTATAAGTAGTTTTAATAGAAAAACTTACAAATCATCGAAGTTGTAAGATCCCAAGTGATCGATCAAATCGTTGGCCAATTTTTCAATTGCATGAAATTCAACGAAAACATTTTTGTCTTCTAACAATAAATCATTCACCACCTTAATAATACCATTGAGTTCCAAAATACCGAGTTTGTAATTTTGCTGCAATTGATTCAATTTGGCGTGATTTTTGGTTTTGTAGATTTCTGCAAACGAACTGTCGATTTCGTTATAAAATTCAATTTCTGACAAATAGCTTTTTAAAACGTTCTTAATCTCGGTAAAATGTTTCGTTTTAATTTCGAAATTGTTCTTAATAAAATCGGAAAGGAAACATATAGAATCCTTTAACTTCTTCAAATACGTTTCTTCCTTTAAAACGAAATAATTCGTTTGTGCATAAATTTGCCTCGCGGTACTTTCGTTTAGTTCCAAATTCATATTAGCCATAAAAACTTTTATTATCGATGGAATAGTCGAACGAATATTGCTCTTAAATGCGGTATGCTTGTTAAATATAAAAAGCATAGCTTTCCGATTGATCTGTAACAAAACATAAACATATAGGCATAATAATAAATTATTACATTATTAGTATTTGTTATAGTCCGGGAGCTAGCGACACAAAATTTTGTCAGATTTTATAAAGATTAATTTTAGTTTATTTGTGTCATATTAGAGCTACAGAAACCTGAAATCGACTCCTGCCGAGGCACCAGTCAGTGGGGCAGCGATCGACAGCGGTCTTCTGATTATGTTAAAAAAAAAGGTAAATGTTGAAAATTATAAAAGCTGAAACTTTTTCTAATATTTAATAATATTTCAATAGGGTATAAAATGATATCCTGCCACTTCTGCTGTGGAACGGTCTACTCCTGCCATAGCCATATTTATGTGAAAATAAAATATCAATTGTTAGAAATATTAAAAGCTGAAATTTTTTTGTCATTTCTGTAATAATTAAAGCAATTAAAAAAACGTATCCTGCCAGCTATATGATGGGACCTGCCTTCGGCAGGAGCTAGGAAATAGTAAGGTAATATCACTTGAAACAAAATCGTTTGTTTCAACGCACAAGGTTTACAAGGTTTTGTAAAGTATCACAGCACTAAGTATGCAAACTGACAATATTAATTACTATTTATTATCATTATCAGTATAAATAGCGGATTATATGCAAAATGGAATATTTAGTAAAGTGCAAAACTAGTAGCAACGTGCAATTGTTATTATTACTTATAAAAAAAGCAATTATCGTGGAAACGTACATGACCAGCCTGATAAATGAAAATTTTAACAATTTCAAAAGCAAAATTTGACTTTTTAAGTAGAAAACTTATGGTTTCACTTGTAGTTTATATTTCTGTATTATTTTTGTATCTTTCATTTTTTTTCTAAAATAATTAGGAAAGCAGGAATTTGCATATATAAGTTTTTACATGTTAATTTATTATGTTCGGCTAACTCATTGAGCACCCGGTATAACAAATTATAAAGGAGATATACCAGGTATGAGACGGGTTTTGTTTTCAAGCCAAAACTTTTTATAGAAACCAAATATACCGAATATCTTACATACCATTCGAAAGCTAATGATCATACGCAACTTTTTGCTGTAGAAAATATATTGATTCCGTCAAACCAAAAAAAGTTATGAGCATTTCCGTGATGAGTTGATTTTTGATCGAAAAAAAATTTGACACCAGCTATGAGACACCCGGTAAAATCTGCTAAATATGGGGAAATATGAAATAAAACAGCCACGAATACGGAAAATATCAATGTTTAATCATCATGAAGGCTTTCAGTGACCAAAATTACGAAAGAAAATGACACTTTTTTTCTATAATTTATACATCATATTTTTCGTCTTCATCTTCGGCTCACATCCAATTCGCAATGTTTGAACGTAAAGAAGCTGGCACGCATATTTGCACACTTCAAAAATTATATTCGATGAATTTGATGGAATTGGCAACAGTCTCATAACTGGTACTCTCGGCTGTCTCACACCCGAAACATGACGCCATTTTTACAAAACACAGAAAAATTTATGTGTGAACATAAATCAGTCCAATCGACTACTTCATCGTAAAATATAAGGAAAATGATGAATTTCTATGCACTGTAATCTCATTTTTTCGTTGAATAACTAGTAATAACAGCAATTACAAAAAAATCAAATAAAACTTTTTTCATGAAATTTTTACTCGATGTTTGGATCACATACAAAAATTGTGACTATTGACTCCGGTGTCTTAAAAAAAACTAGCTTTCAACATGAAAATATGTTGACACTAGTCAAAGCCAGAAAATTGGCATCGCAATATGGAAAAATACAAGTGGAGCCGTCTCATACCTGGTACAGCTCCCTTACTTAATACTTTGAGTATAACAAATATTGCATATAATTGTATGTATTATATGAAATGCTGGATTCAGAACATCTACCTATGACAGGAGAAATTACAAATAACACAGGGCAACAAAACAAAAGCTTTTTTCTGCGGTCTTGGGTTTTGCAGTGAATTTGGATACACTAATGTAATAATGTACTCGTCACATAGTTATTTTGTTCAAATTGACTCTAGTTTTCATGTTAAGGGGGGGGGGTAAAGTTAATTTTAAGCAAAATCAGCATATTTCGATAATTTTTTTTGACGAAACTATTAATATATATTTATTGCTATAATTACTACATAATAAAGTGACATTTGAAGAATATACTGTGAAATTTTTATTAATTTTTATGAAGAAATGAACCATTGACAGCGAATCTCCGCGGACATCTCAAAAAGAAATTTCCATTTTATTTTCAATATAAAGAGGTTGTCTTTATCTCAAAAACTGGAGTCAATTCGACAAATCTGAATTTTTTTTTGTAATTTAGGTGACCATAATTACCCAAAATTGACTCATAAACCCCACACCTCAAAATCACTGTTCCCACTATGTAGTATTTGAATAAATTAAATATTTTTGTTTTATTTTATTTTCAATATAAAAGGGTTGTCTTTATCTCAAAAACTGGAGTCAATTCGACAAATCTGATATTTTTTTTTGAATTCAGGAGACCATAATTACCCAAAATCGACTCATAAACCCCAGACCGCAGAATCACTGTTGCCCTGTGTAATATATTAGATGTTCACGCTCAACAACTTTGCTCCTGCCTTAGCAAGGTCCCACCAAATGGCTGGTAGGATATGTGTTTTTAATTGCTTTAATTATTAGAGAAATGACAAAAAAATTTCAGCTTTTAATATTTGTAACAATTGATATTTTTTTTTCACATAAATATGGCTATGGCAGGAGTAGACCGTTCCACAGGAGAAGTGGCAGGATGTCATTTTATACCCTATTGAAATATTATTAAATATTAGAAAAAGTTTCAGCTTTTATAATTTTCAACATTTACCTTTTTTTTTAAACATAATCAGAAGACCGTTGTGAATCGCTGCCCCGCCAACGAGATGGCAGGAGTTCATTTTATTGATAAGTTTCATGAACATAATAAAATAAAAGATAAACCAAGGTTTATAAAATGTGACAATGAAAAATGTCGCTAGCTCCCGGACTATTATTTAATTTACCTCGTCGTAAACATCCATAGCAAATGCATTTTTGATAGCTTTAGTGGGCACAACGTAAAAGTCGTTGGGATTTAATTGAATATCGTTGCAGATTTTTTCCAACAAGGCGCCAAACTGAGTCGTTTCGGTTATTTCGTAGCTATAAAACTCATAAGTGTACACGCAAAAAACTGTAATCACTTTTGTAGATAGAATAGTTTTCAAAGAATCGAACACACTCTCTTCCATCGATCCTCTATTTTCTGCTTTATACTGCAAAACTGATTTTAACCATTTTGTCATTTTCGTATTTAAACACCTAGTTAACCAATTCTCTTCCAATAATTTATTGGAAAAGTCAATATCACCAGTGCGAGTAATTTGAATGGAAATTATATCCATACTTTTATTTCTAATGTGTTGAAAACTGAAACAGAAATCGAGTATGTTGCTAATGCTGTTAATTATGTATTACTGTAAATTGCAATTATTTACCTTGCCATCGGCGGAAGAGTAGGAAGAAACGGTCTGATGCCACAAATAACTTCAAATGCCGTTACACCGAAGGACCAATAATCCACGCTATGGCTATAATGCTGATACTGAAAAATTTCGGGTGCCAAATACTGCAAGGTACCCACAAAACTCACCGTGCCCGAATCCAATTCTTTAGCATAACCCAAGTCGATTATCTTATACATGACACCGTTCACTCTCGAAGCCGAAGGTTGCAAAACAACGTTTTCCGGCTTAAAGTCCCGATGGGTTATATTCTTCTCATGCAGATATTGCAAAGCCCTCGAAGTATCGTTTAAAATGTCGATAACTTCGGTTTCTGAAAAACCACACGAATTTTGTGGTTTCATTAATGCTTTTCGAAGATTTCCCATCGGACAATATTCCATAGACAATATTGGAAGACCACTGGGATTGTACTTTGTTAATTCGTTTTCTAAGATTGACGGCATTTTTCTAAACTGAACAATATTTTCGTGATCCAATTCTTGCATCGTTTTCACTTCCAATTTCCAACGTTCTCCTTGTTTCTGCGATACTTGCGACGCGCAAATTCGATTGCATTTTTTTATAGCTAAACAAGAAGAATTATATAAATATTTTTTAAAGAAATTTAAATGTTTAGATAATTACAATAAAATGAAGGTTGTAATCAAGATAACGTCTTTGTATTACTATATAAAATTAATATTAAAGATGTACAACTGAAAATTAAAAGATCGCTTCTGACGTTCTTAATTGCCTGTAAACGCCTAGGCCATTCTTGATAAGAAATTTTTTAAGAAAAAAAAAGAAATTTAAAAAAGTGAATAATATTCATTAGGTACAGTATTGGCCATAATTATAGCAACCAACTAATTAAAATTTAATAAATTCAATTAAAAAAAAAATTGAAACCATTTAGGACCTTTAACCATTACAATCGATTTGTTATTATCCATTGAAGTATATCCTACGTTTTGGAATATTTAGAAAAAAGTAAAACAGAGATGTTTAAAAAGATGTTTTTAATGCTGCATTATGCATTGGACATAATTATAGCAACTTTTAAAATTATTTATAAATTATCAAAAAAATATTAAAAGCATAAAAGAAAAACACATTATATTAATACTTTGTATAATATCCCTTCGCCCTTATAACTTGAGAATACCATTTTGGCATGGATTCATTCAATTTATTGATAGTATCACTTGAAATATTAACCCAACTATTTTGAAGTGCTGTATCGTGCTGTATGCAGTTCATTCAAATTTTTTTAGTTTTTCTCGTGTACTTTCTAATCTAGGACTTCCCAGAAGTTTTCTATTGGGTTTAAATCCGGTGACTCTAACGGCCAAGGCAAAACTTTACATTTTTCTTTGCTTAACCATGCTTTAACTGACTTAGGCGTGCTTCGGGTCGTTAGCATGCTGAAATATAAACTTTCGTGGTATTATCTCACTAGCATATGGTAACATAACTTCTTTAAGAATATCTTTATACATAAATTGATCTATTATACAGTTAATACGATGAACTGCTCACATACCAAAATCTGAGAAGCACGACCATAATATTACTGTTGGGGAAAAATACTTGGGATCCAATTTTTTTCTTTCAGGATGCCTTACACGAGCTATTCCATCACTTCTGAATAGATTAAATATGGATTCGTCGCTGAATACAACTTTGTTCCACTTATCGACTGTTCAGCTCTTACACTGTTTGGTCTGGCCTTACTATTCTTCTTCGATAACAAAGGTTTCTTTGCAGGATGACGACTAAATAACTTTCCATCAACTAATCTTCTTTGAATACACCTTGAATTTACATTTAAATAATCAGTTTCATTTAAACAGGCCCAAATTTTTGAAGATGACAGAAACGGTGGTTGTTTTGAAGCGTTTAAAATACGTCTGTCAGTTAGTTTCGTGGTTTTTCTTGGCTTTCCTAGGCTTTTTATTGGTGTTACATCTTGCTCTGGTCTATATGCACTAATTATTCTTGATACATTTGATTTATTCAAACCCAAATCCTTTGCTATGTCACTTTGTTTCACACCATCATTATACAAGTTAACAATTCGTTGCCTTAAATCTACCGAAATTGTTTTTCGGCGACCCATCTCTAAAAACACCGTTTTATGAAATAAAATAGTTGCCTTTATGAAATACTGCAAGAAACTGATTAAAAATGCATGAAATACAAAAGTTGCTATAATTATGTCCAATGCATAATGCAGCATTAAAAACATTTTTTTAAATATCTCTGTTTTACTTTTTTCTAAATCTTCCAAAACTTAGGATATACTTCAATGGATAATAAAAAATCGATTGTAATGGTTAAAGGTCCTAAATGGTTTCAAATTTTTTTTTAAATTGAATTTATTATTTTTCAATTAGTTGGTTGCTATAATTATGGCCAATACTGTACATCAAGATTTTTGAAACTGCTTTGGTGAGTCACAAAGACGAAAAGACGAATTAGATAAACCAATTTACTACAATTATTCTTCATTTACCAGTTAACCAACCAGGCCCACAGGTTTTTCCCAACAGACAACAATTTTTTGACGACCAAAAACCGACGAAAAAAAATTGTATAAGTGTAAATAAATGAATTTCTTCTATGTAATTTTTTGAATAATTGTCTACTATAGAGTTCAAAAAGTCTCCTAAAGAGCCCTTACATGTCATGCCTATAATATCAAATAAATTCAAAATGCTTTCGAATCTTTAACATTTGATAAGAACGACAATGTATGGACACCTTTAGAAATTAATTAAGTGGTAACCATTTGTTCATATTTACACATTCGCAACTGCACTAAGGTTAACTTCATTAGTAAAATATTTTACCTAAATATTCCTTCGTCGAATGATTAGTCCACAAAGAAACTACACCAAAACCACCAGAACCCAATTCCCCTTCTTTATTCCAACTTCCAATTACGGTAGGTTCCAACATTTTCGTTTCAATTTACTTTTAAACGCACAAAAAGTTTATGTATTTAATTAAATACACAAGCACAACTCTGCTTTGCGATGCCCGACAAGCAACTGAATAAAAATAGTGTAAATTGATAATATATATGTATATATTACACCGTGATATGAGCAGAGTGAATCATGTTTGAAGCTATTAAAAATTCAAGGTTCTCTCGATAGCACGTTCTTATACGACACAGATGAGTTCTCTATACAAATTGATTATAAAGTATCCAACATTTGAATCAATACCTACAAAAATTGCGAAAAGTGAAAATATTGTTCAAAATAATTTTTATAATAATTAAATTATCAATAAATTAATCGGTTCGCGGTTTTGAGCTGTAAAATATAATTTTCGATTAACCGAAAAAATTTGTAGCAAGCACAGAGCCGGTTTTAGTGGTCATGGGACCCCAAGCGGATTTTTTTTCGGGCCCTCTAACGTGTATTGTAATGGTGGGATACGATTTTCTAAGAGATTTTTAAGTTAATTTTAATTTTATTTTAATTTAAATTTTTGATTTTTTCTATTTTTGAGCTTGGAGGAGCTCGGACCCCCAAGCGGCCGTTTGTTTCGCTTTATGGATAAACCGCCGCTGAGCAAACAACAATCACCTTAAAAACTAAAATTTTCTGCAATTTATTTGAGCTAGTGCAATACTAAATTAAGATAGTTTGTTTTATCTAAATAAGGAATATGCGATCATAATAGAGTAGGTATACTTATCATAATTATTATTGCTGCTATCTGATATAAAATATACATAATAGGTATAAAAATAATAAGATAACAATGTTTATTCGATAACAACGAACTGCAAGTATTACAAAATGGTATTCGACTGTAATTATTCGGTAATTCAGATTCAAAAAATAAATCTCAGGTTCATTGCAATATCTCAACGAACAACTTTAAACAATAACTTTACACATCATGGCGCGTGCAATCTTGGCTCCTTTTTTTATGTGTTATACTAACATTTACAATTACTGTAGCATTTCGCTCGACTAATGATCTGTATGTCTGGATACAGCATAACAAGTGTGTTTGCAGATTTTTCGATATGCCGATTTGATATTGGATTTGTATTAGTCATCATTATATAAATTATGTATTTAAAAACAATAGTTGACAACTTGAGGTATTTTGTTTAAAGAAAATTAATCTAATCGAAAAAGTTAATATATTTGTTGTTTTATTGCATGTTTTAAACAGGTTAGCTTGAATGCGGAGCGAATTTGACGAGGATTTCGATAAATGTTTATAATATACACAGATTAGCTATCTGTTCAAATAAATAAATATTTGTAATATTTTTTCTTTATGTTATGTGTCATATTAATGCATCAGATATCACCTATACAATAACATAAGTACATAAAATGTAACGATTTAATATACTGACGAGTTCAGAATTCTTGAATTTGCTTGATAGCATAGTTTTGCAATGCATGTTTCGTATGTCACCCCGGCCCTGCCTAGAAAAATGCATACAGTGAATAACAACAGTTTTTGCACAATCCTATATTTGCAAATAGTAATGTAAATTGTACCGTTTGAAAACTTTTTTGTCGCACAAAAATAAGCTTCATAGCAATACTAACTTATCAAACAATTTTTCTTCAAAATTTCATTCTCTTCATCTTTGTTTATATTTACAGAGTTGCTGTAACTCCAAAACGGTGCGACGAAATAGAAAAATGTACATAAACCAAAATGAACGGAATGAAATTTTCAATAAAAAATATGGTATCACGTCAAAACGCCGTCCCCAAAGACGCCGTTTCAAGAACGCCGTAGGAAAGACGCCGTCCCCAAAAACGCCGTTGCAATAACGCCGTGGAAAATACGCCGTCACAAAATGGCCGTTGCCCAATAATGCCGTATGGCAATAACGCCGTCACAAGATGGCCGTGCCCAATTAAGCCGTCTTAATAACGCCGTGAGGTAAAGGGACGCCTTTATATACCTGGCTCTAGATTAAGATTTTAGATTTCTAGATTAAGTATTATATTATGAATAGGGTCTGGATTTATAGGCACTGAAAAAGACTGGTTTATTATAAATAAATCATCAATAGAAAACGTTAATTAAGGGTTACTTTTCTACTGGTTAGCAGGGCCGTATCTGAGGGGTGGCTTACCCCCCCCCCCCCAAATAAAGCGGGAGATAAAATCCTAGAATATTATAATAGACTTTTAAACAATTTTTTTGTAAAAAAAAAACAATTTTTAAAGAATAAAAATAGAAAATTGCAGTTTATATTAAAAATAAGTTGAATAAACTGAATTGAAAATAATTTATTTTAAAGCGTTGATTAAGGAATACCAACCAAATATGGTATTATTGTATATAAGGGGTATTATAAGGCAATATGGTATTAAAAATAAAGAACATTGGGGAGAACAAGTTACGAATAAATAGATATTAATAGATAAATAGATATTGGTAAGTTGAGGTTAGTTTTATTTTATTATCCTAATTGTTTTTATTATTTTAATATTAGTTTAAACGAAGGATTAAATATTGTGTGTAATATTCAGTGTCAAGATGCCACTACAATATGTGTTAAGTCAAAAGGGAGCCCAGCAACTCGTGCATAATGGATACATCTTTACCGTAGACCAAAGGAAGGAAAGCAAGATCATTTGGAAGTGTGTTCAATATAATAGGACAAAATGCCCTGGAAGAGCTCATACTGAAGGAGATGAGGTAACAAAATTTACTGACAATCATAATCATATTGGGGGAGGCCCTGAATGTAAGGCAAAAGAAGCAATGGCGGAGATTCGATCGAAAGCAAAAGGAAGTACTGAAACTCCTCAACAAATTGTTGCTGAAGTTACCCAACAATTACCAGCATCAGTCTGCGCAGACCTGCCTTCCGTCAATCAACTCAAGCGCACTGTGCAGAGGACTAGGGTTGCAGTCCGCGCCCCTCTCCCTTCTCCTCGTACTTTAACTGAACTTGTGATACCTGATGAGTTCAAGGTCACAGAAAATGGAGAGCCATTTCTGCTTTTTGACAGCGGAGCCAATGAATCGCGGGTTTTAGTCTTTGGAACTAGGAGGAACTTGGATTTAATGCAACACTGTGATCACTGGTATGCCGATGGGACCTTCAAGTCAACCCCTCCTCTGTTTATGCAACTCTTTACTATACACGCAGTTCGTTACAACAACGTGTTGCCTACACTGTATTGCCTTCTTCCCACCAAAGAAAAGCAGTCATATTCTCGGGTGCTTTTAGCGGTAAAAGACCTGATCCCAGGCGTAAATCCAGTCTCTGTTATGACTGATTTTGAGCAGGCCCAGATTCAGGCCTTTAAAGACAATTTCCCTGCCATTTCTAACAGGGGATGTTTTTTCCATTTTAGCCAGTGCATATGGAGAATTATTCAGAGATCTCCTGATGTACGAAGAAAGTACGAGGATGCAGAAAACACTGACTTTGCACATAAAGTTCGATATCTGGCGGCTCTTGCAATTGTTCCCGTTGTGGATGTTGTAGACATCTACCAGAGACTTATGCAGCACCCATTTTTTGAAGCTAATGAAGAGTTTTTAGCGGATATTACCGATTACTTTGAAAGTACCTGGATAGGAAAACTCAGGGCGAACGGCACCCGAAGATACCCCAAATATTCCCACACCCTTTGGAATTGTTACGAGGCCACGGTTGAAGGTCTTCCAAAAACGAATAACTCTGTAGAGGGTTGGCACCGTTCCTTTAGTTCCATGTTAAGTGCCAATCACCCAACGATTTGGAAATTTATCCAGGTACTCCGAAAAGAGCAGAGTTTAAACGATTTTCGGATCAATCAATATGTTGCAGGTCAAGCTGCAGCTCAAGGCCGTCGTGTCTATCGAGACACAGCCAATCGAATTCAACTGATTGTATCCGAGTACGAAGCGCGTATTCATTCTCTGGACGAATATTTGGGAGGAATAGCCCACAATTTCCAATTGCAATGCTGTTAAAATTTTAATAAATATTTTAGCATTATTTTATTGTAAAAATTTAAATTTACTTTTTTTATTTAAAATTAAAAATTAAATAAGTTTTTTATTATTTTTAATATAAACTGCAATTTTCTATTTTTATTCTTTAAAAATTGTTTGTTTTGATTTAAAGCCCAGAACCAGGTATAAAGGCGTCCCTTTACCTCACGGCGTTATTAAGATGGCGTAATTGGGCACGGCCATCTTGTGACGGCGCTATTGCCATACGGTATTATTGGGCAACGGCCATTTTGTGACGGCGTATTTTCCACGGCGTTATTGCAACGGCGTTTTTGGGGACGGCGTCTTTCCCACGGCGTTCTTGAAACGGCGTCTTTGGAGACGGCGTTTTGACGTGGAACCAAAAATATCTAACAAGTATTGCTTATACGCGTAAACAAGTTTTCGAAAGGTGCAATTTACATTGCTAACATAGGATCGTTATTTAAAGGAAAATTATTAAACTTTGAACGACGCAAAATAAGATAAGTAATAATAGTTCGGAGAAATTTATTTTGGTTCATTACAATCAAAAAATTCTTATACTCACATTTGAAAGATAATGAAAATTTATAGATAACACGAATATTACTCATGCTAGCATGCTATAAGTTGCTAAAAAGATTAGGTATACCTAAAGTATAGTTATAATTATTTTTTTTAATTCAGTGGTGAAGTCTGAAGTGGTGGGCTGTAAGGTCTATATCTTACATTGTTTTAAAAATTTGCGAACCATTTTGTATAGGCACCTCTATCTGTTCCACTGTGACGCATTTCTGAAGCAGCCTAGTTTCGTGTTTTTTTGGGTAAACCATACCATCAAAAAAACCCTCCACTGATATCTTTTTAGTATGTAAAAATTAATTGTAGATACTATTTTTAAAACGTTTTTATTATATTCTAATATAATATTTATATTTTTCATATAATATAAAAATGTCTGTAACAGAATTATTTTAAGGAGTTGCAAAATGCGTCCAATATTGAATTTTATTGAAAAGTTTGGTACCAGGACTTTCAGTTGCACTAACTTGAGACGCTCCGTAGAGATTATAGTTGTTGCTAAGTTCGTTCAAATCGACACCACATTCTAAAAGATCCTTAGCTGCCTGCAATTGGTTTTCGTTTGGCTTTACTTCTATTAAACACAAAAGAATTCTCGATATAATTATTATTATTTAAACAAATTCAAAGATTTTCTTACTTGTAAAAGTTCCAATGAAAGCTATGCCGATAGATCTTGAATTGTATCCATAAGTATGACACCCTTGTTTGTGCCATCCTCTGCCTTCATAAATCTTACCATCACCACCAACTAAGAAACTTAAAAAGATTTAAAAAATAATTTTTGTTTAATTACGCAGTCGTTATGTTTATTACCTATAACCGATATCGCCACAACCAATTTCTTCCATGTGATATCTCTGCATACTGACTATACTATCAGAACAGTCATCTTCGTTAAAACATGGAGGTGTAACCGTATGGTGAATTATTACATTTTCTACAGGTGACGGAATGTATACAACAGAAGTGGGTCGGCGACCACCCCAATCTTCTCTACCGATTATATTTGGACATGCTAAAAATGTATTTTTAAAGAATTGACTCCGTTCGTCCGATGATCGAAGTTTACTATATACCCATAACGCGCTGTGGATTTTGTGATATGCCCAGAACGCGTTGTGTGAACACAGCTTACTTTTGCATTTTAAGTTATTTATTAAAATATGAAACGGTTCATAAACTTTATAATAAAGAAACTTACCTGCGAATGCTGTCGAAATTAAACATAGCAATAAAACCCAGTGCATTTTAACAATTTAAAGAAACACTAAATTTCCCGATAACAACTTGCAGTAGTGTCAATTTAACAATGAAAGATTTTAATTACGAACGAGAATTTAAATGTTGAATAATTAAGAGTTGTTTTTGTACCAATAATATGTATAATAATAATAATAATAATTTTAATGTTTTCTTATAATTCACTAATGAACTTAGATAATTTATGTAAAAGGTTAAAATAATAATAAGTATTATTAATTAACCAATACAGTGACGTATTTACATATTATTATCGTACATAGAAGCGAATCACAAGCAATACAACTAAATGATAGTCCCAGTATATATTGATCCTTCGGATTCCAAAAAAAACTAGATCCGCTTCTGAATAGTAGCACGGAAAATAACAAATGAAACTTTTAGGGTTAAAGGTCAATAAGGTATAAATTTCTGATAAGTATGGATCCCGGAAGAATGATGTCTTCTCGGGGATTTATTATTACCAAATCATTATAGCATCTAAAATGCTAAAATAACTAGAAATCAATTAATTAGTGACTCGCAAAGTATTTTCCAATAGAAACTTTAATAATGGCCCATCCACGTGAGCTGATTATGCTATTTCCATTTTTAAACTTTAAAAATTTGGTTTAGAAAATTTCGATTACCTTTTGAGTAAGAGTGCACTTAAAATTTGACCACATACACAAAGAAATTTTTTTAAATGATGATTTTCCGCATCTGGAATCTCAATTTAATTGGGATTTACTTGCATTTAATTTTGTAATGCTTTTATTTAAATTACATCACGATATACTCATACAGTTACAATATAATTTTATCAGTGTTAAGTTAATATTCTTCAGTACAATTATTATTTTTAGGCAATATTAATCTATCGGAATCTATGTGTCTCGCTTTAAGGAAATCGTAAATGCTTGCTCTCATATTTACTTCAATTTCTTTTTCCCTTCCTAGGATCCATATTCGATCTAAAAAGTTATTTTCCATAAAACACAATAAATTTAAATTATTTTGGGGATTCCTAAATTATAACGAAAATCTTGAATTTTGAATGAATTACCTGCGTGTAATAATCCTAAATTGGTGCAGGACCATAAAATTGCAAATTCGTTATAATCAGTGTTTAAAACTTGATAAAATCCAGCACCAGGCAAAAATTTTGCCAGCGATGTCGGCAAACCCGAATTAACTCTATACAACATTATGCTTCGATCTCTTCTGGATGGAGTAGCCACCCCTTCGCTCACTCTAATATTTCCAGTCCTAATAACAAAAGGGTTACTTAGTAAGTTTGAGTTATTGTAGACATGGCGAAATTATTCAAAATTGAATGACCTTGAAATTGAATAACTTACCATCTACTAAGAGTTTTTACGGAAACTTCCAATTGTCCTTTAAAATTTTCGGTTAAATCGATTGTGGTGCAACTGGCCGTAAGTTCCATTAAATAAAACGACCTTTCTATTTCGTACCAATGACCTGCAAACTAAAAATTCATTATTATCAGTAGTGGATGTAAATAGTTGACAATGCGCATAGGAAATTATAAAAAAATTTGAAAATTATTTACATCTCATTAATTATTATTATTAAAAAGTAGATTTATACGTGAAAATTAACTTTTTTTATATTGACGATTTGAACGAAGAAAAAGCGAAAATCTTTGTGGATTTTTGATTACATTACCTTGGTGACATTAAAATTTTTTACAAAATCATGTCTGGGGCAACTTCCCAGTCCCGAGGAGCAGCACCATTGGACCAATAAAATGTATATCACTGTAATAACGATGACAAAAGCTTTGAAAACTGCCATTATTTTTATAGGTAATAGATTTTTATAATAATTATTATGATTAGTTGTTTACATTTTTTTCTTTTTTAAGTATTTAACACAATTATAACCAGACAGTATTCACTTACCTACTGTAAATAATTTTGTAGTGAAGTTAGAAAATTTGAATAATAAAGGTGAACTCTCACCTGTGAACCAATGGTGTTTATAATTTATAATTGTAATTGGTAAACATGAGATGCTTACGGAGCGGTTTCTTTGTTAATTAAATCACGTGACCCCTTATTCCCGCTAGCGGCGTTAATTTTTTAACTACGTCCCTAATTATTACGATTTTAATTAATTGAAATCGTTATAAAAAGATAATATGTAATGAAAAGTAATAACGAGAAAAACATTGTGGTAATGCGTCACACTAAATTATGTCAACCTGCTTATTCAAAATTTTTCGAAATAGAAATTTCTACAAAATTTAAATTATAATGCCAGCACACAAACTATGCATTGTTTTTATCCTTTGTGTTTAGCTCAAATGGAAAGTGGTTTACAAAATTAAAAATTAACACAAAAAAACAATTGAAAAATTTTATTTACTTTATCATCACACTCACTCGGTATAATATGATGAGTTTCAAAACTCATTATCTATTTGTTATTTGATGGTAAATAGGTGGCATATATAATAATACATTATTCTTTCAATTAAATTAAATATCGGGTCTACAAGGGTAGATGGCGCATTTATTTTATTTGTCAAAATTTTCTGCAGTTTGCTCTCCGCATCATGCAAATGAGCTTTTTTTGGCTTGTTTGCTCTTTTTTAAAAGGAATGGTATAATTTGTTTGATTTGTGACAATAACTAGTAGGTTTGCCAACTTTTATTGAATAATACCGAAGATTATTGGAGAGAGACTCCCATCCCTCCTCGGTAACGTAAAATTCTGAAATCATACAAGTTTCTATTGCTATAGTTTCTATGCAAACTCTATATTTTTAAAAACCAAATTAAATTTCACCTTCGAAAAACTATTACATTTACCTATTTGCAAAAGAATGACTAAATTTAGTTTTAATCGAATTTTAAAATTGTATGTAATATTTAGAACTTGGCGAATCGAAACCCGTCGTTATTATTTTAAAAAATTATTTAAAAATATCAATTCATTATTTTAGAAACTTATCATTAGAATTCTCATTCAAATAGTAAGGTTTTTAATAAATTTAAAAATAAAACCCATGTAACAAGGGCGTTATATATCATACATTCTGATGTATGTGGACCAATAACGCCTCAAACTCTAGATAATAAAAATTATTTTGTCACTTATATAGATCAGTACACGCATTATACTGTTACGTATTTACTCACGTATAAATCAGAAGTAATTAATACTTTTAAAGATTTTGTAACAAAAAGTGAGGCTCTATTTAATACTAAAATTGTTTACTTGTACTGTGACAATGGTGGCGAATTTTTATCTAATGAGTTTAAAGAATATTGCATTCATAAAGGTATTACTTATCATTTAACAGTTCCGCACACACCAGACCAAAATGGCGTAGCAGAGCGAATGAACCGGACAATAACAGAAATAGCCCGGTCAATGGTAATAGGTGCAAAATTAAATAAAGAATTTTAGGGAGAAGCAGTATTAACTGCTACATACCTAATAAATATAACACCTACAAAAGCTCTAACCCAAAATAAAACGCCATATGAAATGTGGCACAATAAAAGCCCCAAAATTAAACACCTTAAGGTTTTTGGTTCGACTGTATATATCCTAATTAAAACAGGAAAAACTAAATTTGATAAAAAATCATTTAAAGGAATCCTGGTAGGATACGAACCAAATGGTTATAAGGTGTGGAATCCGGAAACTGCTAAATTCTTAATTGCTCGAGATGTAATAGTTGACGAAATCAATTTTAAGATTTCGCGGCCAATAGAGCCAAAAAGGAATAATAAAATAATAGAAATTCCTTTACCAAAATTGAGAAAAACCGATGTGCAAAATTCAGAGAAATTAAACTCGGATTTGCACAAATCAATTAAATCTCAACTTAAAACTGACATACAAAAGTCAGAACAAACAAACATCTATGAGCAATTAAATAAAGAAGCTAACAAATCTGAATTAAATTCAGATAAATTAGCAGAAACTAATGAAAGTAATACCGAAACAAATAAAGATGTTCCCACACTTCTTAGAAGAAGTGATAGGATAATAAATCTTCCTGTTATTTCATACAACGAAGACGATTTATCGAACTACCTAATGTGTGCAAAATCATTGTTATGCACAATACCAAATTCTTATGAAGAAATTAAAGGTAGAAATGATAAACTTCAGTGGGAGGAAGCAATAAAAGACGAACTAAACTCACTATTAATAAATAATACTTGGACTTTAGTTCCTAAACCGTTGAACAAAAATATCATAGATTGTAAATGGATATTTTCATTTAAAAATGATATAAACGGAAAACCGAATAAATACAAAGCTCGCTTAGTGGCAAGAGGTTTTAGTCAAAAGTACATTCTAGATTATGACGAAACTTTCGCGCCCGTAGCAAGAATTTCTACATTTAGAATTCTTTTAGCTTTAGCTAATCAATTCGGTCTTTTCGTTCATCATATGGACGTAAAAACAGCCTTTTTAAACGGTATATTAAAGGAAGAAATATATATGAAAGTTCCGGAAGGAATTTTAGCAAAAGATAACCAAGTATGTAAACTGCATAAATCAATCTATGGTTTAAAGCAATCGGCTCGTTGCTGGTTTGAAAGATTTGATAAAATATTAAAACAAGCAAATTTTAAAAATTCATCAGCAGATGCATGTATGTATTTATTAGAAAATAATCATGTAACAAAAAATATTTATGTTATATTATATGTTGACGATTTATTAATTGCAACAGGTAATAAAGAAATATTAATAAATTTTAAACAGTTCTTAATGAAACAATTTAAAATGGTCGATTTACAAGAATGTAAATTATTTTTAGGCATAAAAATTGAAAGAACTGAAAATACAATAACATTAGACCAAAGTTCATATTTAAATTCAGTATTACATAAATTTAATATGAACGAATGTAAGAGCATAAACACTCCTTTACCAACTAAATTAGATTATGATGCATTAAATTCTGAAATATTTTATAATGCACCATGTAAAAATTTAATTGGATGTTTAATGTACACTATGTTATGTACACGTCCAGACCTATGTGTCTCATTAAATATTTTAAGTAGGTACCAAAGCAAAAATAATATAGAACTTTGGAAATGTTTAAAAAGAGTACTAAGGTATATTAAAGGCTCATTAAACTTAAAATTAACCTACATTAAAAATTTAAAATATGTGGAAATGATTGTTGGATATGTGGATGCAGATTGGGGTTCCGATGAGAGTGCTAGAAAAAGTACTACAGGTTATTTATTTAAATTTTTCGAAAGTTGCACTGTAAGTTGGAATACTAAACGACAAAATTCAATTGCAACCTCTTCGACAGAGAGTGAATATTTTGCTTTATATGAAGCTGTCAAAGAAGCCATTTGGCTTAAATCTTTATTAGACAGCATTAAAATTAACTTAAATGAACCCATTCTAATATACGAAGACAACCAAAGTTGTATACAAATAGCCACAAATCCAACAAATCACAAGAGAACTAAACACATAGATATTAAATATCATTTCTCAAGGGAGAAAATAGAAAGAAAAATAATTAAACTTAAATATTTGCCCACAGGTGAACAATTGGCTGACATTTTCACTAAACCCATTGCTCCAATAAAATTCATGGAAGTCGGACTAGCAATAGGATTAAAATAAAATTATTAAATATTTAAATATATATTGTACTAGCTGACCCGGCGAACTTCGTATCGCCTCAGAACTTGAACCATATAAATTATTTGTAAAATTCTAGAACATCGTACCGCCTCAGAATTAATATACCAAGTGACTCGGCGAACGTTCTGCCATATAAATTATAGCTGGATACCCGGCTTCGCCCGGGGTCTCTTTAAAAATAAAATACTTTGCATTAGTCTACGTACTCGAACGTTTTCCAATCTTGCTTTCCGTTACTCGTTTGTTTCATACGAACGGACTTCAGCAATGCGTACACACAACAAAACAGTAATTTTGGTTTTTCTTTTGTCTATCTATATATAGTTATGGATACCCGGCTTCACTCGGGGTGTTATTAAAAATAAAACGCTTTGTTTATGCCTGAAGTATTTTGATGTAGGCTCTTGGACTTCGTGCAGCAACATTCTGAAAAAAAATTAAAACGGGTAGAATGGATGATAAAATTTATTTAAACCAAAGTAACAATATTTAGGTACACTCTGTAGATATATTTATCATAGGTGACCCAACGGACGTTGTCTATTATTATTTTATCGTAATGCTAAAGGATACACAATATTTTTGGTAGTTCCATTCGGTGAATAAATGTACAAATTTTTTGGTGTGCCAACTCGGGAGCAAGCAACATACAATTGGCCGTGTGAAAAACACGAATTCTCCAAATTCAAGCCCGCAATAGTTAATGATTGCCCTTGTGCTTTGTTGATTGTAATCGCGAAGGCAAGACGCAAGGGGAATTGAAGCCGCTTGAACTGGAATGGTAAATCGTTGGTAATCATCGGTATGCGGGGAATCAACACATCTTCCCCTTTGAATTTGCCACTGATGATTGTTGCCTCGATCAAATTTGGTGTCAATTTTTTTATGGCCAGTCTGGTTCCGTTGCACAGTTTTGGCGCGTTCAAGTTTCTAATGAGTATAACCGGTGACCCAACTTTCAATCTCAATGTGTGTGGTGGCATTCCAGGTGGCTCTAGTGAATTTAGAAATTCGGTAGGATAATTGACTGCTTGTTCTTGCTCCATCAGTGTATCTATTGATTTGTATTTGACTGATTGTCCGGGCAATTTCAATTGAATTTGTTCATTCAGCTTGTTCACATCGTCATTTTTGGGGGCTAAAATTGCACGTTCGCACAGCCAATCAGGATTTTTGTAGTTGCTAGTTAAATCTTGGAAAACCTTGTTTACAACAGCTTGAATGTTCGGCTGCATTTGACAAAAATTGGGCGGAAACGAAATCTCATTTGTAGTGCGATCAATTGGAATTTTGCCATTTCCGATATCCAAAAGTTGTTTTGAAAACGTTTGGGCAGTCGCATCTTGTAGTAAATGCACACGCATGTTTGTCGAGAGCGTAATTTTTTCAACTCGGTTCCATAAATACGATGCTTTTAAGCAAGCGTTCAGTTCATCAGCAGGCGTTTGATGAGTTTAACAATCTAACAAAGTAGTCTCTATGTTCACAGAAACTTTTACATTTGGGTAATGTCCTAAATAGGGAAATTAATCCAATTATCCGTTGATCCGTCGATCCGTTGATCCGTCGATCTGTTGATCCGATGTGTTATGTTTATTATGTTATAGTTTATTATGTTATCCAAGTCTTTACGTTGGTTCCATTTAGGTATATTCCATTAGGTTATCCAAGTCTTTAGGTTGGTCCTGTTCTGGTATACTCTATAAGGTTCGAGGTTCTAGGTTGCTAAACCCTAAGTATTATTTTACTTATATAGATAATTATAAAGATATCGGATTATCAGATTATCTCTAAATTATCTATAACACGATGAATAGGCACTATTTGCCACATATTTTATTAAAGTTTGTTGAAAGCCGTTCTAAAGTAGCCTATCTTCTTCGCAGCATCGTAATTAGCTTATACACCAAATTTCATAAAGATTGGTCAAGCGGTCTAGGAGTCTATAAGGAACATACATACATACATACATACATACATCCATTTTTATATATATAGATAGATAGATAGATAATAAATTTTTATTTACTATTAAGCTTTATGTTTAAATTACTTTAATATGATTAAATTATGTTATGTTATTATTATTATATTTACGCTAATTTTTGAGTGGGAGCATTAGAATTCTCATTCAAATAACAAAAATTATTTTAATAGTTTATTTTATAGACTTATTGTTTTTCTTAAGTCAATTAAACATAATGATATATGTATCATTAAGACATTGAGGGTTTTAACCATAAACTAAAATATTAATTTTATTTCCTTTTTACTGACTTAAAATGAATTGGGTTACATATAGTTGTCGCCAACTAAAATTGTTTAAGAAACGTTCGCCTAAAAACTTAAAATAAATAGTTAGTCGTTCTTTGTACTTCTTCAGATTAAGAGGGCTAAGAATATAATATTAGAATAAATTCTAATTATTATTTATAAAGTCTTTTATTTAATATCCATTTCCTACGCTTATAATTAAAGAAAAATTTCGAACATAGAATTATTGCATTTGGATTGGAAATGGGTGGGTGCTACATGCTACCTTGTAAAATTAATTAAGGAGGTATAAGATTATTACGTTGCCGAACTATTAAAATCTAAGGTCATTTATTTAATGCAGTTACAACGCAACGGTAAGAAAAGACAAGAACCGAAAACGACGAATCAGAACAGAATAAAGAGGGTCCGTCCATGAGACTCCTAAACTGGTTTTGTGTGCACGATCCACGACCAAAATTATTTTTATGAAGTAACTGTATACAAAAATGTAGTGTTTTTCACATAAAATTAAAATTATGTTTGTGATTATTTATTCGTACACATTTCAAGAGGTTCCATTTAAATTCGTAAGTAGAAGCCTCTTAATTACTTAATATTATTTGTTTTCGTTGAATTTTGTAGGGCTTCTGTAAGATGGCCACTTTAAAATCGTATAAAAAATAATAATCAACATTAAATATTTATAAATGCGTGACGACAATTTCGAATTCATATAAACAAACAATTTTAAATGATTTTAGGATAAATTTTTATTTTTCTTATATAATAATCAATTGGCGTTTAGCTTAGGCAACTTAACATACATCGAAGCCCCCCCGACTTGAACCGAACCAATAAAACAATTTATTTTTCCAAAATACAAAAATTTGGCTCAAAATAAAAAACACGTCAATATATTATAATCTTTTAAAAAAAGAGCCCTACTATTTGACTACGATTATCCCGTTTACCTATGTATCTTGTCCAATGAAATGTTGTTGTGTTTTAGTAACAATGGTAAAATGGATAGCAGCTCTCATAGGAATAGCGATACTGACGAAAGCATCGCAAAATGAGGAAACAAATGGATGTTCGTACGAAACCTTACTTTATGATGGCAAACAAATTACCTGTTTCAACGTTTCGTCTATATTTTTTCAATATTCCGTTATTAATTTACAAAGATCGCGTTGGTTAATATGTAAACATTGTAATTTAAGTCAAATAACAAACGACACGTTCAATTTTCCAAAGAATTCAATCAATTATTTAGTTTTAAGAAAAAATAATGTGATAAGCATAAGTAACTTTGCTTTTATAAAATTTCCATTTTTGAAAATTTTAAATTTGAAAAGTAATTTATTAAATTATTTAGAACCAAAAATATTTGTAGGCATTAGGCAGCTGTTACAATTAGACTTAAGCGTAAATATGTTAAGCAAAGTGGAAGATGGCGTCTTTTTAGAATTGGATAATTTAGACATTTTAAATTTGAATAGCAATAAGATTTTCTCGATTGCGTCCGAAGCTTTTAAAGGTTTAACCAATTTAAAATATTTGTACGTAAATCACAACAATTTGGTAAACATACCCGACAAAATATTTCAGTACCTGTATAATTTAAAAATTTTGTATTTGGAAAATAATAAAATTGTAGACATAGATCCTCTAGCGTTTAGTAAATTACAAAACTTGAATTATTTATATTTAAATAATAACACTATCCAATATCTAACGGAGTACAATTTTAAAAATTTGATCAATCTCACCGATTTGCAATTGCGTTTCAATAATTTAACGGAAATTAATACCAGCACCTTTAACGGTTTGAAAAAAATTAGGTATTTATATTTGGGAAATAACAACATAAACCACATACACCCGTACGGTTTGGTCGGTTTAAATTCTCTCGAAATTTTAGAACTAATTAACAATAAATTTGAAACGTTTACCTTGACTTATTTAAACGGAATGGAACAATTAAGTGCATTTTGGTTGGATAGCAACGGCATAAGTAATTTTACTGTCGACGAGCAAGAATCTGATATTCTAAAATCAATTAAAATTTTAACAGTAGAACAAAATAACATGAGTTGGTTCGATTACGAATTATTGCACCAGAAAATACCAAATTTAAAAGAAATGTGGATAGGGGACAATCCTTGGCGTTGTGATTTCATCATCGAAATATACGATTACTTCAAAAGAAATAACATTTCTTTGTGTACAAAAATTGATTGCAATGTTAGTAGCATTAAATCCCTTACGGAAAAAATTTGCTTCGAGCCGTTTGAAAATGAAACCGACTTAATAAGCGATTTTGTGCTCGATTGTTCAAATCGATTTAATTTTAATTATTATTTATTATTAGTTTGCCTTTTCCTATTAAATTACTATTCGCAGTATTTTATTTCTACCTCATTTAGAAAGAGTATTTTGTAATTTATTATTATTGTTCACATTATTATTTTAATTAATTTTTTTAACTAGATTGTTTTTTGAAAACCTTTTTGTTTATATTTTATTATGTAAAATTATTTATTCGAAAATAAACTTTTATATTGTGTTAGCTATCACTTGTTCAAAAATTTATTTTTTGGGGAAAAATTGTCAACAGCGCATATTTTACTGCGCTCTCTAGAACCTAGAGTTAAATCTCAAAAGCTAGCTGACGTAAAATTTGAGCATTTATTCGATCACAACAACTTGATTCACCTATCAGTTTGCCGTAGAAAAACAAATAAGTACTTCAAATCGTTTAGAATAGAAGGATCTGACAAGTTGTCAAAATCCGAAAGACTAATTTGGAATTGCGATGAGTTGTGTGTGTACTCCCGATTTTCCTGAATGCTTGCGTGCTCCAGATATCGAACCGACCAATCAAGATGAGGCTTTGTTTAACGACTTTAGCACCGTTGTCGTTTTTGAACCTACCAATATCGGAATAATTAGAAGAAAAACGTTTAGAATACAAAATAATAGCGAGGTAACTTTACAAAACTGTTTGTAACTTTTTAAGATTTTTGCTTCGTGCAGAACGAACACACCTATACCATTCGACGTGAAGCAAATGTAAACCCCGTATATATTGCATTCGATTTTAAACTTATCGAACCGAAGGTAAAAAAAAATCAGTATTTAGAATGCGTTGTGGTGTATAATCCACAAGTTCCTCGTGAAAAAAGTGTCGAGTACATCCAGATAATAGATGACGAATTTAAAACTTACAAAATATGTTTGCAAGGAGAATGCATAGGTAACAATATTAATTTAAAAAAAAATAATGCTATCGACAATTTTTCAGGTCCAAAAGTGAATGTTTCTGTCAAGATTCTATTTTTTCACAACAGCAGCATGCATCAGGAAGTAGTCAAGACGTTCGAACTATGCAACACTTCCCAGGTTCCGATTTTCTATCAGTTTGATACTAACGAATTAAGAGAAAACGAACCAATCTTTAAAATTGATCAAGTTCGTGGAAGCTTAGAACCCTCTCAACATACGTACGTTAAAGTGATATTTGTTGCAAAAACAATTGGAATATTTTCCCAATCGTTGGTATGCTTAATAACGCACCACGTAAGTTGGATGTTATCAAAATGAAAGTTATCAAAATAACCAAATTTGCAGCCCCCTATAATAATAGAATTGGTTGGCATTCAAGTCATAAATTTAAAATTAAATTTATCAGAAATATCTTTGAAACGATTTCCAATGCAAAAGGAAGAATGTGAAGGTTATGGTGGTTACATGTACGATAGCATAAGCACTTCGTTTCATAAACCTCCATTTACCTGGAGCGTTAATTATTTAAACTTTGGAAGAGTTGAAGCCAAAACAACGCACACCCTCACAACCTCTTTAACAAATCATTTATCGAAAGATATCGAAGTCATTTGGGAGAACGGTACATTCTTTCCGTCGACATCTGTAAAAATTTCTAATTATTAATCATTTTAGATATAGATGATAATTTTTCCATAAATCCCAAAGAGATAATAATTCCAGCCGAAGAGTCAGTTCTGTATGAATGTCGATACCATCCCAAAGCATGTGATCAACTCCATTCAAATATTTTAAGAGGGTTTCTACATTGGTCGTACATTAAAAATTCTTTGAACGATCTCGATCAAATAGATCTGCTTGACGTTCCTATATCTATAACTTTAAAAGTTGTTGGTGAGCTTGATAACATTGCAATTATTTGTTAAATAATTTGATCACATAAATTTAGGTCATTCGTTTCCAAAAAACAAAGAATGGATTCCGAAAGTAGATATACAGCCGATTTGTGTAATTTTACCTCCAACAATGCCCAATTTAGCAAGTTACACTACAATATACCTAAAAGCAAGTGGAAAACTTCCCACTTCGTTTAAATTTATTCCTCCAGATAAATCGTAAGTTACCAGAAAACGCTTGTATAACTGTTAAAAAAATTCGTTTTAGAAACTTTTTACTCAAACCAATGACCGGCATAATACACAATTTTCAAATAGTGGTAGCTCAATTACAGGCGAATTCGATTAATGCGAAAGGGTATCTCGAAAAATGGGGTTTAGAATTAAATGGAAGAGCATGCAGCGTTTTGCCCTTCTGTCTGAAAGGATATTCCGAATATGCTACACTCACCGTTGGAGTAAATAACGTTGTTAAATTTAAAACAGTCTTTCCTGGCTGCCAAGATATATCCAGTGTTATGGTAAAAAATATTACGTGCCATTTTTTAGAGTAAGTAACGAAAGCTCCAAATTCCCAAAACTAAATGCTCCGCATTAAAAATATCATGATGAAATTTTTATCGTAGATATAAATTCGAACAAAAGGAAAACGATCCTTTATACATAGATCGTCCGCAAGGACAACTGGCATCTAACGAAAGGATATTCATTAAATGGTACGCTACGGGACATTTAAGAGCACCGGAAGTGGCAATAGTTAAATGTCACGTTCGAACGGTTCAGAAAAGCAAAATATTAACCGGTGTACCTTTGGATGTGTACGTCAAAATGTATCTTAAGTGTGCTTATTCGGAATTGTGTGTAAGCTTTTGTTTAACCAATTATTCACCCGATAATATTATTTCTCGATTATTTTAAAAGGCAATACCGAGAAACGTCGATTTCGAAGTTCTTCGTTGGGGAAAAAATTATTTCGCAAAGTTTCAATTATTTAATTTTGGCGAATCGGCAATTCACTTTAAATTGTCGAGCCAAAATGAATTACAAAATGAAGATGAATTGCTAATCGTTCCGGCAGAAGGTTCTGTATATCCAAAAGAAAAATTAGAAGTTTGTTTAAATATTAAAGTATATAGAACTGGACACCAAGAGATTAAATTAGTGTACCGTATTCGATTACACGAATTTTCTAATATATTAATCGACGAAGAAAAATATTACAACATTTTTGCTTTAAAATACTTTGGAACTTATCCCACACTACAGGTTCGACATTCCATCGCTTAATTTTGGGAAAAAATATTTTTTATTTTAAGATTGAAGATTTAATTGGAAACAATTTTGGATGTTTGTTTAGCAAAGTGGTTCTTTGGGATCTTTTTAATTTGGATGGGTATGGAAGTATTGAAATACCGTAAATGTACCTAACTAGCAACGCTTTTGAAGTTGTCAGTGTTATTCCACGTGGTCTTCACAGTGGCAATCAAAACTTTTCTTGCGTGAAATACTGAGAATGTTTGTACACAATTTATTTACATAACTTTATATTTACAATTATAACAGATTATATGATTTCCACGTTTTCTATATCTCCACGGTTCTTTACTTCTTTCTCACCCGATTCTCCTTTTACACACTTGCTCTCTGCTCTGTCCTTTTTTCGACCGCTGCGCCTCTCCTCGACAATCTCGCTTGCGACCTCTAGTGAACCTTTCTCGAAACTTCAAACGCGCTAAACTATTTAAATTTGAACCTACGTATCTAAATACAATTTCCCATAACATCCCCCCTGAATCTATTCTTGATTCCTTTCCTTATCTGGGAAATTTCTCACTGCGTCCCCCCTAGATCCTCCTTTGATTCCCATCTTCATTTGATGTTGTTGTGCCGTTGACTTTGAAACGGTTTTCGTTAGTTGGTCTGCGATGTTGTCCTCGCTTCGAATGTATTCCAACTTGATCTTTCCTTCTTGTACACAATCCCTTACATGAAACATTCGCAATTCGATGTGTTTGCTTCGATCAGAAGTCGTATTATTTTCCGCAATCTTCATTGCCCCTTGATTGTCGATTTTTATCACCGATGGTACGTTTGACAATTTTTCTTGACGTATTTCCCTAATTATTTCTGATAGCCAAAGACATTCCTTGGCCGCTTCACTGAGTGCTATGAATTCGGCTTCCATCGTGCTTAACGCAACGCACCTCTGTTTTCGGCAAGACCAATTTATAGCCCCCCCCCCCCCGAGCGTTGTGACTTGACCACTGTATGATTTTCTATCCGTGATGTCGCTTCCCCAATCTGCATCAGTATATGTGATGATTTTTTCATTTTTTCTAGTGAATGTTAGTCGATAATCCTTTGTTCCTTTCAAATACCGTAATATGTGTTTGAATCCAGTCCAATGCCTTTTGGCCGGCTTTATGCAAAATTGGCTCATATGGGCGACTGCGTATGATATGTCTGGTCGAGTGTTAGTTGCCAAATACATTAAACTCCCGATTCCCTTTTGGTAAAGTGACTTCATTTCTTCGTTCATTATTTCATCGTCTTCACTCAATGCGTATTTCGTTCCCGCACAGGGGGGTGTCTCCGTTTCCTTTGCATCGTTCATGTTGAACTCCGTCAATATTTCTTTCACATAATCTTCCTGATTTAAACTGATCTCGTTTGGAGTTTGCTGGACGTTTATAGACAATATTCTCTTTGCCAAACCCAAATCTTTTATTTTGAACCGTTTCCCAATTGCTGTTTTGAAATTTATGATGTCCTTTCTTTTCCCGTAAATTAGGAGGTCGTCTACATAAGTTGTAACATACAATTTTTTTTCAATATCGTAATACAAACATGGATCGGCTTTGCTCCGTAACATCCCTTCTTCGGTCATGAACTTGTTTAACGTTTTGTTCCACAATAATCCCGATTGGTGTAGATCGTACAAGCTCTTATTTAACTTCAGCGCGTATTCCTGTTTGTTAAAGCTTTCTTCTAGGTATTCTTCGTAACCTTCTGGAAATTCCAAATAAACTTCATCATCTATTTCAGCGTTCAAGTAGGCTGCGTTTACGTCAATATGGTGTATTTCTAATTCCTCTTGAGCGCTTACTGCCGCCATCAGTCTCATAGTCTTTCTTTGTACGACCGGTGCATAAGTTTGATCATAATCTGTTCCCGGTATTTGTTGATTTCCTAGTGCTATTTTCTTCGATATTACTGAATTCTTCTTCCGTTGCCTTCAACCATTCTCCTTTTTCTACGCTACGTAGAGCTTCTTTGTATGATCTTGGTTCAGTCGTTAATTTCTCCCCACATACAAAATTTAGCTTCATGTTGTAATCTTTCGTCCAGCTAGGTTTCTTCACTTCTCTCCCACTTCTTGTTCGTCTCATTTCTTTCGTGCCTGATTCTTCTTTGGTTTCAGTGGGTTGCTCGCTTTCTACTTCGATTTCGGAGGGTTGTTCACTTTCTAGTTCTGTTTCGAAAGGTTGCTTCTACGGTTTACATATTCTAGTATCTTCTCGTTAGTACTTTTTTCCAAATTTATGAACTCCTTCAACATCAGTACCGCGTGGTAGCTATCGAATTCTGTATGAACCTCTTTTAACCTATTCCATACTTCGTTGGCTGTTTCGCACTCTTCGATACTATCTAGGTTGTCGTCGTCTACGGAAAGATAAATTAGAGACTTACATTTTTCGTCGGTTTTCTTTTGCTCTGGGGTTAACGTGCTGGTGTTGTACCCGATGGCATCCAAACAATCTTTTAATCCAAGTATGCCACGCATTCGCATCGACCATTGCCTATAATTCACGTTGTTCAATTTTTCCACTTTGTCGTCCATCGTCGTTAACTTTAGTTTATTTCGCCTTTATGTAATTCACTCTTGTTCGATCAATAATTGTATATTTATCTGCAGTATTTATTTGCTGGGCTCCATAACCTGTTATTCCACGTGGTCTTCACAGTGGCAATCAAAACTTTTCTTGCGTGAAATACTGAGAATGTTTGTACACAATTTATTTACATAACTTTATATTTACAATTATAACAGATTATATGATTTCCACGTTTTCTATATCTCCACGGTTCTTTACTTCTTTCTCACCCGATTCTCCTTTTACACACTTGCTCTCTGCTCTGCCCTTTTTTCGACCGCTGCGCCTCTCCTCGACAATCTCGCTTGCGACCTCTAGTGAACCTTTGTCGAAACTTCAAACGCGCTAAACTATTTAAATTTGAACCTACGTATCTAAATACAATTTCCCATAACAGTCAGTCAATTTAAGAAAAAACCATGGGAGCTACTCGAACAAAGAAATTGTCAAGTAAAATTTCCAACACATTTATTTTTCATCAAAATTTTATACAATTTTAATTTTACTAAAACGGCTATTACAAATTTATTTTTATTATTTAAACCTTTAAAGTTGGGATTCACATAACATCTGTTAACCACTCCTAACAATAGGGAGCGTTACGATTCGTCATGGTCCTGATACAGATGACCGTTGCAAGTTAGGAACATTTACATCATTTGTATCTTAAATATTTTTTTAAACGAACCAAATGAATACAGCATTAATAAAATCTTACGAGAAATTGAACACGACCAAACGGAAAGCGTGGAATTCTTCTTGCCCGATTATGAAGTGGGCGAAGCTGATTTTTATGGAACATTTATTATAAGAAATATTACGATATTCGATACAGAATTAAAAATCAAAAGAGAAAAAGTTTGCGATTGCAAATTTAGATATGTATCCAAAGGCATTTCGTTTAGAGAAAAAGCTTACGATTGTCTTCATCGCGATATGTTCCAATTTAATTTAAGCGACAATCAAATCTTGGTAATTTTAATATTATAAAATAAATTTCGGTAAATAATTCTTCGTTTATTAGGCGAATCAAATTCAAAAGTTAAAATTCGATGTTAAATATCTCGAACATGGCTTGACCCGAATCTTATACAGCTTCAATTTATCTGATAACAGAGTCTTACATCTTTACGTTAATATTAACGTATTACCAACGTTGGTTACGAAACCATCTATGTATGCTCAAAGTTACGAACTAAATTTAAAGCCTGTATTTATTGGAGAAATGAAACCAGCAGCTCAAGTATTAAGCTCCGTTTATGCACAACGCCGTCAAATTTCCAACTTCCGAACATTTAACGGCGTTGTGCATAAACCAAGCTTTAAATTTGTTATTGTTAATTTATGTAGGTTTTTCCCTTATATAACAATTCTGAATTGGTTGTAAGCTACACGATCGATAGTACGGCTATGTTACGTATAAATTTTGACTACGATTTTGACATATTCAAATGCCTCAATCCGGAAGGTACCTTACCGCCTTTCACCACCACAGATATTTTATTTCAATTTACACCAATAGAGGTGCGAAATTACGATGTAAGTTTTTTGATATTCTAATATTATCTATAATAATAATTCCCAAATCGAAAGCAGGTTTCGGTCGAATTAACTATGGGCGAAGAAACAGTTTTTCTAAGAATACGAGGAGAAGGTATCGCTAAATACAATTCCCTAGCTGGCGAGGCAGAAAATAAAATGCCGTGCACCTCAAAAAGCCAACTGGAAAATGTTATCGAATTATCTACAGATCACATAATAGTCGAACCTTTTCCGGTCTGGAGTACCATGGAAAAAATGATTTTTATCAGAAACCAAACTCCCAAACGAATAATTGGCTATTCTTGGCAATCGTGCGATATAAAGAGGACGTTTTGCCAAAGACTATATTATGAAATTTTTAGATGTAACGTCGGAGGTACAATTAAAGCCGAGGTTGTACACAGTAAAGGCGTTTTAAAACCTAAAGAATCGCACGCAATTGTAGTTAGATTGTCTTCGTTCGATCAGCCGTGCCAGTTACGATTACAATTAGCTTGTAAATTATTAGATCATAGCCAACATCTCGAACATAAAGAATCTGTTTTTGCTTATAACCAAAAAGAGGAAGAACTCGATGGACAATTTACGATTACAGAAAAGGGAATAAGTTATCCGGTATAGTAATATTTAAAATTATTCGTTTAATCTCATTTGTATTTTAAGAAAAATCCCATTGTTATAGAACCAAAAGCTCAACTGTTCTATACCACTTTGTCGCTAAACGTCTGCATTACTAGTATTCCTGACAGAAATTTACATACGAAAGTGGGTGAAGAATTAACGCACGCCCCACAATACAGTTTAAGAGTCGACACACCAAATATCTTTAAAAATTATTTTCAGAGCAGACTTCCCCACAAACTTCGTGCGGATATGTTTAAAAAGATTGACGCAAATAATCGTACAGTTCAAAAAGGAAGCGATAGCATCGCAATAGAAGATGATTATATAAAGATGTTTACAACGGTGACAGAATGCTTAATAGGGTAAGGCACTGTATTACTTTAAGTCGCTACGACTCAATTATTGCGGCGGGCTTTTGAGGCAATTCTGGCAATTGTACGTATTGTCATGTTATTATGCTAGGGTACAAGTTAGGATTAAGACGAGGGACACAAGTATCAAAATACGAACACAAATATATGCGCATGAGGCTACGATTAACTAAAATCATTGATTTGCTGGTTTAAATTTTACCATATAACTTAAATGCAACACACGATCTTGCAAAATGGTGATGTACTATGGATAGTTCAATTTTCTTTTGGTATTGTATTGCTCACAATGTCCTGCGTGGCATAATTATGACGATTTGAGGTATCATACGATTTGAGATCTAAAATAAATAATTCGTTGTTATAAATGTTTAATTTTAAGAAATGTGTGAAGACATTATGTTAAACTTACGTTAGGTGAACTTAGTGTGTAGAGAATTCTGGTTTTCGGGACGATTTAGTGCTTCGACGATACAAAATTTGACATGGAGGCAGATACACGCCATGATGGTTATATGACGAGTTGACTTTGGGAAATTGCATAAATGAATGAGGAATAAGTCCTAGAGAGAGATTGAGGCAAGATGGCCATACCAAAAGCAAATTTAAATAGAATATTTCAAATTATGGTATATGACAGGCAGCTGTCAGATGGAAAATTTGGAAAAATCAAGATTATTCTGCTAATATTTATGATACAGAAGCATACTATACGGCAAAAGGAAGAGAATAAAGAGCTCGAATTTTCGAGATCAAAAAGTATTTGAAAATTCAAAAATTAAGAAAAAATTTCAAAAATATCAAAGATATAAAATTTCGGCTTAGATTTTTATAAATTGTGGGCAGACGGACCAAGCTAGAGGATTCAAAATTTTTCCACATATATTTGGGATAGAGATGGACCAGATTGCCAAATTTCGTCAAGATCGGTGCAGTTTTTGAGATTGGAGATTTCATGGATAAGTTGATTATTTAAAAAATTTGAAAAAAGTATAAAAGGAGGTGCCAATTTCAATGATAATCAGTATTGTTTTAGTGGTTGACCAGGAAGGACGTGTCGGTCGTAACCTAACTTTTGTTTTTAACCTAAAACGGACCTGGAAGTGTTTCCGAAACAATTTATAAGTCTCTCTCGGAATGTTAGATAACCTAAAATTATAATATTAAAAATTTTTAACAAATTTAAATCAAAGTGACTCGTATAAGAAATAAATAGTGAAGGCGAAATTAAACGTGCGGTTAACCAAAATAAGTTATTCCTAAATTATAAAAAGATTAATGAACTGTTACTTACTACGATCGGGAAATGTTAATTGGATAAAGTTTCTTCGAAGTTTATGTCGCTGTTTTGTATCAAACCCTTGCAAGGTAATAATTTTATTTTTATTTGGCCAAATAATTGCAAATAATTTCAATTCTGTTTCAAAATTACACAAATATGATTGTTTAACCTACAAAAATTACACACATTAACTAATGAAACACACTTTCTTGTTATGTTATAAATTACGTTATAAATTTGTATATTTACCTGTTTTTTTTTTTTTGATCACAAATATATCTTGATTAAATACAAATCGTCATCACTTTATTTTTAAAATTTATATCTTTGCAAGCTTCCTATTCAGTGTACCATCTTACTTTGCTAGGTGTATTTGTTGATGTGTCATGCGCATATACCCACGTTCACGCTTGACACGTTACAGTATATATATTGCTATGATCTACACAAATCAATTATTCTGAGCGAATGTTGAAAATATTGTTTGATGCTGTAAGAATAATTTTTAGCGATGCGGTATTTAGTAATTGGTTTGATACTGTGCTGAATATTACCGAGAATTCCAATCAACCTTTCTATGTACAAATCCAATTGAACGACGACGACGAAACGGCATCCATACTCCAGGAAACAGAAACGAAAGAATCTCTAGAAAAACGAGTTGAGCTTGTAGAATACTTTTTAAATAAGCCTCAAATTCCTGTTTTGGCAAACGTTTACAAGGAATTAATAGCAGATGGTATTCACGAAATATTTCAACTTGGACCTCAAGTTAAACACGTTACTCAACAAACGTATATCTACCATTCTTTAAAAAGAAAATTTACTTGTCCTATATGTAAATGCAATTATTGATAAGGATTTGCAGGAGGATTTTAGAAACGAGGCTTTAACTATGTATAATTACTTCTATAAATAATTTTATTTAAAAATTCACTCGCTTACTATAATTGTACAAAAAGAACTCCACTTGCAATATACCTAAAACTCTTATAATAATTTATTATATTATTTATACAAACCAACACTTTTAATTATCCTAACGACATACAAAAAAAATTAATTTTAAATATTAGATTCGTACGCACATTTATGGTAACAAAAATATAATTTTAATAATGTAATCGCCTTTATAATATTATGAAATTTAAAGAAAAAATTAATAAATTCGTTGGAAATAAAACTACACAACAAAAATGTACCTACACAATATTATAAACAATATAAAATACGTACACACATAAGCCGCAATAAAATAAGAAATTTAATTTTCTAGAATGAAGAAGTACGTACACACTTTAAGATTAATTAAATTAATAGGTAGTACCTACTTACGGTGTTAATAAATTTTTATATGAACAAAAGTAAAAAATGCATTAAAAACTATCATATTATACTAAAACGTATTTACAGCCAATCAACTGTTAAAAAACAATTTAAAAGACGAAAAGCAGAAGTCTTTGGTAAAAATATTTTATTAATTTCATTATTCCACTTTTGTCTAATTAAGAAATAAAATAAAAACAATTAGAGTAAATTTATGTAATAGCAAGACACCACCATTCTTAGACATAATCCATATCTGGATTGAAAGTCAAAATTACTTTAATATGGCTCCGCAGTAAAATATTATATTATCATGTCTTTCGATTTCATTTTTTTCCCTTATCATTAACAGCAATAAATATTTAATACATAAGTAGCCACGTTTTAGTATGATTACATTTCTTGCTCTATATGTTATTACGCACGTTAACTTAAATATAAATAACAAAATTATTTAATATTCCAACATTTATCTAACGAGTATTTTTTTAAAGAGAGATTTAACAATTTCTTAAAAAACTAAAATAATTTTGCAATAATAATAATAATAATAATAATAAATAACTTAAGTTTTAATAATAATAAAAAGAGCATTGCAGACAATTTTCTACAAGAGATATTAAAAACAATACAGGCATAGAAAAACTAATGAAGAAGGAGCGAAATTGGAAAAATAAATTATTGGAATCTTAACCACACCGGTATTACTGTGTTATCATCAATAAACTATCTAATTACTATCAGTATTAACAGTTCTACTGATATGGTTAATATAAAGATTTACCATATAAACCACACATCTATTGAGCGTTATTGGAATCTTGCAGAAAAAATCAAAATCGTTATCTCTTGTGGGTTCTCAAATGCCAATTCAAAATTATGAAGGAGTAATAAAAAATTATTAGGGGCTAAGGTAACAACGAGTAACTATTACGTTGTGTTTTAAGTGTTTCTTGTTAGCGACAATTTCATACAAAATAATAATAGTTACTCGTTGTGACTGAAACTGCCCCCCTTATAATTATTATTAATACTTAGAAACTAACGAGTTGTGCAAATAAAATTTAAATTTCTGCTGATGTCAGCACTAACTCAAATTTGAATGTATTTCGCTAAGCCCATTAATTTTTTTAATTTTAATTTAATATTAACTATCACAAGCTAATAATTTATATATTTTAATTAAACAAAATTACAAATAATTTTGAAAAAAACAACTAACGCAGTTACTCCGCGCGCTGCGCAATATTGGCTTACCCATCGTCGTCCGTCTTTCGCCCCCCGATTTTATTAATTTTTTAATTGTTAAATCTTACCTAATACTTTTAAATAATTATGTACAGCATAAATTATTACAAAACACATCACACTTAAAATATTTTGTTCTTTTGTGATGAATACTGACAATGACTAGTTCTATAATATTCTTCTTATTGTATAAGAAGAGGTGGTCGTTCGCTTCTCGTTCTATTTATTCTTCTTTGTTTTAATAACAGTTCTATTTCGTCTTTCGTATAGGAAGCTTTCTGAATTTTGTTTTTCTTTCCCTTTGCTATCGCACAGTGAGTTTCTTTTTTCCAATTTCGCAAAACAACTCCCAGTCGCTCGCATTCCCTGGCGTAAGCCATAAAACTCTCGCAATAGCAATTGCCGTGGGGGCAATCGCACATATCCATCGTGCAAGCTTTATAATATTTGTTATAATTTAATTTAGAATCACAACCGTTAAACAATTCTGAATTCATTAGCAACTTGCACGGATTTTTTTCCATTTTCCTACCTTTGCAATGCCTAATTTTCGCCGTCTGTTTCGCCTGCTTAGAGCAGGTCAATTTTGAACCCACGCACCAAGAGGAACCGAACGCTAAAATTTCGGATTCTCCAACAATCGCGCCCTTGCGAACCTTCAAATCGTCTTGCACGTTCGAATTGAAATTTCCGCACAAACCGCAAAGATGATTTTTAAGCGAAGCAGGAACTGTAATTTCCAGAAAGCTTTTGCCCGTCCACAAAATCTTAATGCCATTAAGCAAGTTGACGAGCACTTCGTCTTGGCGCTTCTCTATGACCAATTTGTTATCGATTTTATACGGAACGTCAACTATTTGCCCGTTGACTTTGGTCCGCAAATTTTTGCCCAAATTTATTCGCAATTTTCCCGATTTTATTGCGACGCGTCTGGTTAAAGTAGACGTTTTGGTATTTTTATTTTGAAACACATTAGCTACACGTACCGAAAAATTACGATGAGTGCAATCGGAAGTCAACTGATAGCGTCCAATTCCGGGAAAGGTGTATATTTTGCCATCGAAGGTTTTGTAGTGTGGATCGCCGAAAGTCATGCAAACGCCTTCGCCTTAAAAATTCAAAATTGTCAATATTAAAAACAAAGCCGAAGCGAAATATGTACATACTCTCTTCGCATCGTTCGCAACATTCTCCTATGGGATGAACTAAACGCGAACCTGGAGCGCAAGGTAAACTTATGTTACATCTCGTCATGGCGCAACTGGGCATTCCTTGAATACACTTACAAGAACTACAAGCATCTAATTTCCAAGATTGACCATCCTGCCTGACACAATTAAATTACATTAAGGTACTGCTTCTGTAAATATTGAAATAAATTTGCTACCAAAATAAATCTTTGTAACTGGCATACTCATTGACATTATATTATTATCACACCCAGTGGCGGACTGGAGACTTTTGCATTGGCGAGCTAAATTGAGAACAAGTTGAAAATTAAAAACTTTGAATTGTGAGTGTACCTACTATACAGTTCGCCACTGGTCACACTCTAATTAAATACAAAAATTAAACTCGCCTCGTAAACGACACCGCCATAGCTGCACTGAGTCTGCACCTCTTCGGGCATTACGCAGTGTTTGCAACAGCTGCCGGGCAATTTCTTTTGAAACTCGGGCGAACAGTTCAGTATTGGACAGGAATCTCTTTGACAGATCGACGTTTCGTTAACGCAGTTACAACGAACGCAACGACCCACGTCAAATTTTTCTCCCTCTCTGTGTAAGCGACTTCCCAATGTGCACGTTTTGGGATAGGTGTAAAGGCTTCGAGTTCCAGCACATTTTGGACAGCACTCGCCTGGCGGCTGATGTTGACGATCGGAACTGCACTGAAGCACCGGACAAGCTTTTTTCGAGCAGGTTAGTCGGCCCTTAATGCAACGACATTTTAAGCACGGATCGTCCGATGTCACATCTCTATCGTCGGTAGCTATTTGACCGTTTATCTTGCAATCTATAACATATCAGTAATTAAAATATAATTTCAAGCCTTCAAAATAAAAATTGCTAACCTGGACAGGTGGGGCAACACTTTCCCTGCAATGGCGATTGAGGATTTGAACAAGGTGTGTAACATTGTATGCTGGATACGGTTACGACTCCTGCTTCACATCTCATCACTTTGCAAGGCTCTCCTGGATTTGTCCATTCGGTATGGCTTTCGTGATGGACGCCGTTATAAACGCAACCTGCAATTTAAAAAGTAAATTATTAGAAAACTTATCGCATATTCAAATATTAACGTTACCTTTGCATTTGTGGCAACAACCATCTTCCGTCTTTTCGACAAGCATATGACAACCGTCTGTTGGTGGACAATAATATTCATTATGGCATTCGACAAAACCATTCTGTAACAAATATAATACCTATTTAACCATGGTAATAGTTATTACGAAATATAATATAGACTTTGTTGTATGATTCAGTCAGAAAAGAACTTCGCAGACCAAATCATTGTGTAAACAATATCGGTACGCGACAACTCGGCACTTTTAAACTCGGCACCGGACTACTCGGCACCGGACCACTCGGCTTTTACCAACTCGGCACCGAGACAACTCGGCACCGGATAACTCGGCACCGTCAACTCGGCACCGAGACAACTCGGCACCGAGATAACTCGGCACCGGCAACTCGGCACCGGGACAACTCGGCACCGTAAGAACTCAGCATTCAAATTTTTAATAAAAAATATAAAAAATATTTTATATTAATATCTTCTTGTAAATATATAAGTTCTTATAAAATATTAATATATTTTGTTGCTATTGAAAAACATTTATTATAAAATTACATTTATTAATTTTTTTAATTTAAAAGATGGGTATTTGTAGATATTAATCCATTACGTAATTATGTGACAAACCGCGCAAATACTCTAACATATTTTCTTCCTCGTAATTTGTCACTTTATTAAGGATACGCAGATCTGCGTCTTCGTAGCGTTTTCGTTTTGGTGGTGCTTCATACCCTGCGACAAATCGTTCGTAATCGGCATCGAATGTCTTTTGTAGTTTTATTAAATTATCGATAAATTTAAATAACTGAGGATGTGCTACCCCATATCCTTGCTGTAGCTTTTTATGACAAGCTTCCGCAAAATTATTCGTTCGATCAACACCAAGCAACGTACGCTGATATACCGACCACACTCTGTAGAGAAACAGAGGTGGGGCTCTCGTTCCGTAATTTCTCAGTCTACCAATATATGTATTAGTGAACCAACTAATTATTGGTTCTAGTTCTAGGGGCAGATAGTCTTCCAGAACGTTAAGTGCCGTATCAATGCCATCTTCCGGAACAAAAGCTACCGAGGTTATCATACGCGATTTTAATGCAAAATCAGAATCGGTATTATAACGACCAAGAAGGTGAACTTCTGAAAGATGTTTGCGAAGATTTTGAACGAGATGAAAGAAGCAACCTCTAATATTGACATCCGGAAATTCAGCGCGCAGAGCATTATGTATGTCAATCTCATAATCTACATTAATGGCATCTGGATTAAATTCTGGCCACATATCTTTAATCATTCCAAAAAGTTTAGGGTAGGTTGTTTGTAACTTGTTCGGAAGCAGACAAAAAAGAACCGGAAAAACAAATCCGCGACCTTCACCACGACGAACAAGCAAGACAAATATTTGGCTGAATAATGGAGGAGTTAACAAAAACGTACCATCCATATAAACCTCTCGCATTTGTCCACTCCAAGTTTTATGGTATTCTCGCCCAAATATCAAAATTCGTTGTGAATCGCCAAATCCAGAATCTCCCAAAAGGAACAGTTCAAACTGTCCAGGATGACTTTCATATTGACTATGTTGAATGGGCAAAACTATTTCTTCACGTGATTGTGGATTAGGTGTTGCATTTTGATCAACACGAGTCCTGTTGACAAGTCTTCTCATCGTTTCTCGCGAATGTAATTGTCCTAAAGCAGCTTCTGAAATATTTTGAGAAACCCCAGTTCTGATTTCTTGGGGGCTTTCCATTGTTTCTTTAGCTTTTCTTTTAACAGCTGTGGTAATTTTTGCAATTTCAACTTGAACGGCATTACCGGTATTACTGCACGTATGTGGGATTCGTAAGGAATGAAAAGATCCGTCAATTGTGTTTTTCCATATGCGCCCATTACAATACGTTCTATTGCCAATCAAATTTTTTCCATGATCCTTATTTTGACAACGCCAAAAAAATCTCAGACCGTCCATACTCGGTTTATCTTTAACATATATGTAACCATCATGATTGTATCTATCTACTTCTCGTTGAGATAAAATTTCATTGGGATTCATTTTAGTTCTGTATTTATTCACTGCGATAATTCGTTTATTAAAACTAAGAGTAAAAACTCTCTTATATACTTAACTTTAATTACCAACCGTGTCGGATTAAGATATTATCTGAAAACGGTATTAAAAATTGGAATGCAGAGTTCTTACGGTGCCGAGTTGTCACGGTGCCGAGTTGACGGTGCCGAGTTGCCGGTGCCGAGTTGTCTCGGTGCCGAGTAGTCCGGTGCCGAGTTATCCGGTGCAGAGTTTTACCGGTGCCGAGTAGTCTGGTGCCGAGTTATCCGGTGCCGAGTTGTCCGGTGCCGAGTTGACAAGTGCCGAGTTGTCGGTTTCCCATGTTTTTCCCATGCAATTTAACATTCTTTTAGAAAATGCCACTAACTTAAACCATTAATCAATTTCATAATTTTCTCATACGAAAATATAATAATATAATCAAACTATTATTTTATTTGTTTACATTAAAACTTCTATTTGAATATTGATCAGTTATGCTCAAATCTCAGGTAAGCACATGCCTTCACGTCCAGTATCAAATTGAATTTAGCTAAAATTTTTACGTTTTCTTATGCAGATTGATGAGAAAATTAGAATGACGCTGTCGGAATTTCCTCAAGTATGATATTTTTCGTTTTATGCAGCTTTAAAGTTCCAATTAGAATATTGGAACTCGAATAAAAATCTATCGTCTAGTAGTACTGAAATATTGTACTTTCCATTACTAGTAACATAAATAGCTATTTCAGTACACTTTTTGACAATTTAATTTAAACAATGGTTGACATGTTATTGATTCCGAGTTTAAATTATTGAAACGTATGCAACTACTTGACAATATTTATTTTCTTAATTTACATAGATTATATCACTTAACACGACAATTTGCGATTTTATAAAAATGCCATTTAATACATTACAAGTACACAGTAGTACAAAGAATAGAGATACAAAATCAGAAAGTATGGCAGAGTAGCCTCCAAAAATTTTATGTAATAGTAATAATGAATAGCAAAGTTAGCCATCGACATGTAATTAGTTTGAAGTAGCAATTAGAAATTTACAAGAAATAAAATTCAAGATCGCAATTTTGCGTAGGTATAATATAATAATGTTCTTGTTCAAGGTAATCCTAATATACATTATTTTAGTGTGTACATATTTGCAAATATCGGTCGCATCTTTTAACATTACATGCTTGGGATACATCAATATCATAAATATTTACGTTAACATCAAAGTGTTTTATAAGTTTTAATTTAACAGATTAAGGTAGCTGCGTACACCTTTGCCATATATTATTACATATAGTAGGTATAATATAGTACATCGACACTTGATAGGTCAATAAGCGCAATCCTCATCATAATTTTACCCTCATTTTCTTGCCAATATGCAATATAAATGAAAAATTGCATAATTTATTTATTTGGTGTCTCCTGAAAAAAATGATGCTTACGTCTGTATTGGCCTATAAAACATCGATATATATTTTTTTCAACTTAATTATTATCGATAAAAAATTCATCGTGACACTTTTGGTGCGGAGCATTTTGTAAATTACAAATTACGAAACTTGAGACTTGAGATCTACTTTTGAAATTAATTTTTTAGGTGCCTATATCTAACGAAACTAAAAAAAATGCGTTTTAAAAGTGTTTACAGTAAAAGGCAATCCTTTTTATCGCCGCACTTTAAGATTCAAGCTCATACATAATGCATAAACTTAATAGTTAGTTGAAAAAGTATATAACCACTTTTAGCCAATTTATATGTTTGAATAAAGACAGAGCGATCACGGATGTTTGATTAAAAAATTTGTTTAAATATTTCGTAAGTAGGTAAAGAACCTTTAGACGAGAGAACATGGAAAAAAAGGGAAACGCGAGAGAGCCATCATAACACACCAGGAAAACCACTTTTTCGCGATTATGTAAACTTGACAATACTAATATCGTATTATGCATATAATAGACTTGTATATATACATAATATTAGTAATGAGAAAGTAAAACCGAATTATATAATATAAGGATCTAAAACAGAAATTTGGTAGCCCTGAAAATATGATAAACATTTGGAAATTACGCTATCATCTACGGAAGTTCAAACATCTACATCCGTATTATTATTTTAACCTCGAAAATAATAATACGGATATAAGAAAGACATCGCGCAAGATTTATTGGAATAATCTTAATGGGCCAATGAGATAGCAATCGGAAATACATACCAAAGACTAAGAAAAATTCATAACTGGATTTTGCCTTTCAATTGTATACCGAAAACGCTTGGTCGGCATATGAATTTATAATATTATTATTATTATTATTATAACAACAGCCAAGAGGAAATTAGGAATGTAATCTAATTTATTGATGGGAAGTTAGTGCAAATTTTATATAAACTAAATTATCTACGAATAACGTTGTTATACTCGTAGATTAAGGATGTTTCCGAGAAGAAAATTGCACATGAACATAATTATGAATTATACTAATCTGAATCATAATAGTAAGAATGTAATGCGATAATATTTTTTATAATACATTATAAAATATAAAATAAATAATTTTCTTAAAATAACGGCAATTCTGTTGTGATAATAAATATTCAAAGACTGTATTGTATGGTATTTGAAAACCGGATATAGCAATCACCCGGAAACTGAAAAGTTATCCATTCGCGTGCTACAAATTTGTATTTTTTATCACACCGGATCCATTTAAGATGATTGCTACTTTATTAATTAAGTACATTATCAATAGGATATAATATATAATATGCATCTGCTTTCTGAGAAAAAAAATGACAACATACCAAATAGTTTTCTTTTCCTAACAATTTTCCTCGATGTCCTTTGAGAAAAAGGCTCGGGCTTTTGATAAACTCGATTCCAGGATTTAGAAAGAAAAAAAATTAACCTCTGTACGAAAGATAAAATTGAGAAAGGAAATAAAATTAATGGAATGGAGAATTATAATTGAGTAGAATGAGGATGGAAGATGAGCGAGTGTTTGGAGGAAAAGAGAATTTAGTGAATTTAAAAAAAGTGGCAGTATTTTTAAACGTTTCTTCGTAATCGTGTGTGAATTTATTTACGTCTGTTTAAATTTATTCAACAATATGATCGTTTTATATACAAGATTTGAACCGTAAAACCAGTTGCAAACTTGGTAAATAAAATTAATAACTCTTATAAAACACGACGGTGTAGAATTACAAGATGACACGTTAGGAATGCCAAGAACGAAATCATGAATTTTCGTATACACGCGGATGCAATCTGTTTTATGAACAGGTTATCGTTTAAAATTTATTTTGCTAGGCTACTGGAAGTTTTGTTTATTCTTTTATGGAAATAAATCTTATCAAAATTTAATATTATGAAAGGTTTTAGATTCAAAATTTCGTTACAAGAAAAGGATATAATTATGTTAGCTATACCACTAGCGTTCTTGGAAAATTAAAAATTTTATTAAATTATAAAAAGGTTTTTTTAAATCAGCATTACCTACAATATAAAAAATATTAAACCAACAAAGTAACTTTGTATTTTTTATTAAACTAAAATCTTAATTTTATGAATTACAATAAAAAAATTAAAAAAAGTTTTTTGATCAACCAACGATGGCTGGACAACTTTTTAACACCGTTTTCTCCCCCCTTTTCGTGGTTATTTATTTATTTGTCCCTGTAACTAGCACTAGCGTTCTTTAATTTTTCTGTGCCTAATTAAAATTCGTATTTCTTCAATTTTTTAAAATTAATAAATTTAATTTTTTTGCTTGGCAAAAAAAGCACAAAATATTTTAAATATATTGCTATGATTTTTTTCTGCCGTAAGAAGTAAAATTTTTTTTTTTTCTGTATTTTAAAATTTATTTTTGATGCGCGGGCAGTCTGAGGAGTTTGGAATAATCGTTAGTACCGAGATTATGACTCCGTGACTCCGGTTTAAATTGATACATGTTTTAAAATAATAAATTAATTTCTAATGTAGTTTTATCGATTAGCAAGAAGAAGTGATATTTATATTTAGAAAGTCATTGTGGTGAAATTACAAAGTGTTTCACATTCAATCACCTGTAACCTTGGTGATGTTATTAGATGACGATCCAAAAGTTACAATTAATTTCCTGAGCATAGTTTTACATCCAAAGTAACTTGTACTAGATGCGTCTCCAATGTGCCTGTGATCCTGTCGTATTGTTAATGCTCAAACCTGAATTTTTCTTTTTTACTTCATAATTTTTAAAAAAGCCAAAAGTTTAATAACGATAGAGCTAATATGTTCTACGGTTAAACCTGAGTTTCATCCGAATCTTGTTGGAATTGAAAATTTATAGGCTTTCAAAAATCAATATATCATAATAATATTGTGTATAACAAACTTACCTTACAAACACACGAATAACAGCGTTGTTTGTCAATATGATCCACACGTATAGATTCTCCTTCATTACTACATGGTGCTCGCTTTCCAGCTGCAATATAAAGAATTAAATAGTAAATACAAAAATATAAAAAATAATATTATGGTAATAAAATTTAGTAACAATCAGTTTATAATCTTACATAGCAATCTCTGTGCATTGTAAAACTAGAACGGCCTGAGATTCGAACAAATCTAAATACCCGCGCTGTTAGGACTGCGAGTTAAATCTGAAAGGGTATCCATGGATAAGATAGTCAAAATGCCCTTATCTTTAAATATTTTAATTTACTTGATAAAAGGGTGCCTTGGGGTGTAAAAATAAGGTTTTCATAATAATTTGCTCCAGATGCTTGCTCCACCCCTTTTGAGGGTCCAAAAATAGGATTCTTCAGTCATTATTTTTTTTCTGACGAACTAGGAAATAAAAAATTTTGAAAATATTTATAGATGCAGTGATTAGAGTCAGCTTTTAACACAATTTTTTTTGATCCCCTGAACACTCTATATGCCTCCTAAAACTATTCCAAAAAGTTAAAAATCGATCTTTTTCTTATTTTTTGAAGACCGGCAAAAAATTTTATTTTGCCATTTTTTAGGTTGTACTTAAATCTAACTTCCTGAATTTTTTCAGATTTTTTGCCAAGGTGCGCCAACCCTAAAAATCATATTTTCTGCGTTTTTTAACATTCTTGGTTATTTTGGACTTCTTAACGCAACTAAAACTTTTTGTAAAATGTGTATCATGGGTATTTTTCACAGAAAATGAATCTTACTGACATATTATTCTATATTTTTTAACCAAAGACTCAAAATAAACTCGAAAAACTCATTATAGAAGTTAAACAATTAAAAATGTATCCCTTTTTTGTTATTTTTGTCCCTTTTTGTTCTTTTATAAAGGCTAGATAATACTCTTGACGGAAATCAAGATCTTTCTTGAACTGGTCAAGTGGTCATTACGTTTTTTGCCTCTTTCTCTAACTCTGCCTAATTGAAATATAGTTGTTCTACATACGAAACTTTGCAAGCCATGAAAACGAACAAGAACTACATTTTTGGGAATTTTTTATGAGATTATTAATAAAGATATTGATATAAGCTCTGAAAGGCTTAATAAATATACTCTTGAAATACTTAAAAAAAATTTTTTAATATGTTTTGTGCATTCTTTATATCCCGAAACATTATTTGAATGAAAAGTAGCGCTAGTGTTAAAATCTTGAAAATGGGCCATCTAAAACAAAACAAATCAGAATTTTAGGTTCCATATAACACTATAGCAACCGCCTGAACTAAAATTATCATTTTTTTTTAAAACAGCGAAAAAAAATTACAATATTTCTGTTTTTTTTTTCATTTTTTATCGCCATTTTATTATTTTTGCGTGTATATTAAAAATTTTAGTTCAGTCGGTTGCTAGTGATATATTGAACCTAACGCTTTTGATTTTTTTGATTTAGATTACCCAATTTCAAGATTTTAACACCAGCGCAGCCCCACCTACTAATCGAAGCATGACATTTAAATAATGTTTCGGTATATAAAAAATGCATAAAATATTTCAAACAATTTTTTTTAAGTATTTCAGGAGTGTATTTTTAAAGCCTGACAAACCTCATATCAATATCTTTATTAATAATCTCAATCAAAATTCACAAAGATTGCTTTTTTTTAAGCTTCCAAAAAGTAGAATACTGCTTTAATACAATTCATGCTTCTAAGAGCTAATAATAATAATAATAATAATAATAAGCTTTATTTACGGAGAAATAACTCCGTTAGTTAATAAATAACTAATAAATGATAAAGGGACAAAATCGGACAAAAATAACAAAAAAGTGATACATTTTTAATTGTTTAACTCCTAAGTATAATGAGTTTTTCGATGTTATTTTGACTCTTTGGTTGAAAAATATTGAATAATATGTCAGTAAGATTAATTTTCTGTGAAAAATACCCATGATACACATTTTACAAAATGTTTTAGTTGCGTTAAGAAGTCCAAAATAGCCAAAAATGTTAAAAAAATGCAGAAAATATGATATTTAGGGTTGGCGCACCTTAGCAAAAAATCTGAAAAAATTCAGGAAGTTACATTTAAGTACATCCTAAAGAATGGCGAAAAAAAATTTTTTGCCGGTCTTGAAAAAATAAGAAAAAGATCGATTTTTAACTTTTTGGAATATTTTTAGAAGGCATATAGAGTGTTCAGGGGATCAAAAACAATTGTGTTGAAAGATGACTCTAATCACTATATTTTTAAATTTTTTCAAAATTTTTTATTTGCTAGTTCGTCAGAATAAAAATAATGACTGAAGAAACCTATTTTCTGACCCTCAGAAGGGGTGGAGAAAGCATCTGGTGCAAATGATCATAAAAACCTTATTTTTACACCTCAAGGCACCCTTTTACCAAGTAAATTTAAAAATTTAGAGATAAGGGCATTTTGACTATCTTATCCATGGATACCCTTTATCTGCCACAATAATAAATTCGTGGTTTAATCGGTGATAACTGCACATACTATTTGAGAAAAAATTCCGATTTAATACGAAAGGACGGCAAATTTTAATTAAAAATGAAAAAATTTTCTTAAGAAACGCTAGAAAATTTTAGAAAAATCTCGTAGAAAGTAATGTAATGTACAAAACTTTTCCTTACATAAGGTGTATCCTTATATCGTTATCGCTTATCGTCTGGTGAAGAAGAAAAGAAAAGATCAAAAAATATAAGGAAATTCACTAATGTAAGAGAAAATCCACAGAAAAATCTCAAAAATGGAAATCTGACGTACAAAAATTTAAGCTGCAGTCTGCAGTTCTTCTGGCGACTTTCGTTAAAGTTGTATATTTGGTTGTACCCATATTTTTACCAGTGACGGCTCGTGAGATGGTACAGTAGTGGTGCCAAAAAAATGTTATGTTGAGAAAATCAATAATATTGAAGATACGACATTAGTTTTAAACGCTAAAGTTTGCCGGTGGGGCGAGGGGAGCCGCCCTTTGGGACATATCTTCATAAATTACGTAAATTCTGTCAAAAATGCTTGTATGCGTAATATTATATAAAACAAATTTGAAGAAAAATTTGTTGGGTTTAAGCAAAGAGTAGGTATATATAGAGGGACAGCCATTAACAAATATTTGTCACAAGTTTTTGTTAATGGCTCTGCTACGCCATCTAGTAGACGGTGTGATCTCTACGTTTTAATTTTAAATTTATGGCTGATCCTTTATATACAGGGGGGTATTTTTACAAAAATAAGTTTTTACATGTTAATTTCCTATGTTCAGCTAACTCATTCAGCACCCTGTATATAGAGGACCAAAAATAAAGACGTAGAGATAACCCCCTCCACTAGATGGCGTAGCAGAGCCATCAAGAAATACTTGTGACAAGTATTCCCATAAGAGCTGTCCCTCTATATATATACATACTCTTTGGTTTAAGGAAATATGGTTTTTCCCTCTTGGCTTATACATTCACCAGCAGCGATCGGTCACGCCAAGCCATTTCTATTATCGAAGAATATTTTAAAATGTTACACTAACGTTTTTATATTTTAATTTTTATTAATAGTTATTCTAAAGATTATAAATCAATTTAAATGATGATAATTATTTTTAGCCAACGTCTAAAACCTTCGACAACGTAACTGTTCCTAATCTACTACCTTGTGTTGTTTAGAGTATCATAAAACTAACAACGTTTGCAATATGTTCGTATTATTTTTTCATAAACATAGACGTACACATAATGAAATTATAAATAAATTAAATTTAGATAATAAAATGTGATGAAGAACATAAAAAGATTTACTCGTACTGTGACGTATACATGAAGGTTCTGGAAGTAGTTCGATTCGATTCAATTCATCTTTCAATTTTTAGTTTTATATTTTTATATTTTGCGAATGCTTTGAAATTAATATAAAAATAATTTTGTCCTAAAACAAAATGTTGACAGCTTAATTTAATTTTGAGTCTCGGCGTTTACACTTTTATAATACTTTTTTTTATATGATGTATCTCAGGACATTATAGCACTGCGGAAAAGTCTCTACAATCTATATTTTTAACAATAACAAAAACAATAACCGACTTTAGAGGAGGTAAATATACCTAGGTCTTCGACAATTTATTGATATAATCTCCTTAGAATCTGCAATTATTGAAACATAGTAAAATTAAAAGAATGGCAAAGCATTAATTTTTTTAATTAAGTTGCCATTGCAATAATATGTTAATATAAAATAATTAATAAAATTATTGGCATCTCATCTACTTATGTTTTATTCGACAGAGGATTATACATAAATTGCGATCGGTTTTAAAAATCTTAAAAAGTTATTTTCATACATATTTGTCAATATTATATAACATTGATGGCATCCAGTACCGATATAAAAACAACAAAAGATCATTGACCTCAGTTGATTGTTGACCCATCCATATACACGTAACCTTGAACGTACTTTAATGACCTTGAACGTGGTGCCAACATTACCACCTACTGCTGTTGTTTGACCCACATGTCAATCTTGAACAAAATCACATTTCCCTATTTCGTTTTTTAAGTATATAGTAACATTTAAATGCGAACGTGAACTTCAGAGTCTGGCTCTCGAAAAGAAAAAAACTTAAAACGCAATTTTATGCTTCGTCTGAAATAATTTTGCTCCAAATAAAATATACGAAAGTAACATTATCTTTCGAGAAACGATGCTTACCTCGTATAAGAAAATTTGAAAGATTCCTATAGTTATATTATGAAGGTGTCAACTGGAATGGAAGTTCAACACCAGCAATCAAAATAATTTCGTCATAATCGAGTTTAATATTAGCTCCAACACTTGAACAACCTATCAAAATGGGATTCGGATGAGAAAATAGAAATGGATAGAATTATTAAGGACGGGGTTTGCGGGACTCGACAGTCCGCCTGCGTGTGCAATGCTAGCAGACGTCCGACAAAACGTCGAGATTCCCGATTTGTGTAAAATTTAACCAGAGATTTGGTGAAATAAAAATGTCTAACGTTTAGTTAGAAAATTGTGGATAAGTTATTTGCATAATTATGAGTTAGGTTGGCATACTTCGATCCAATGTAAGGTGTACAAGTGGACACTAATAACATACTCAGGTGCTATAATGATTTATTTGCCGACATTTTAATCTGTACACAAGTGAAATTAAAAAATCTTGTCTTAATTAAACTGATTTACTGTTATATTTATGTGCATTAAATTAAAAAGAATTAATTGCTTACGATAAACTTATTTTAACATTTTTATCAATAAACATTTCATTTAACTAGATTTCTCTCCAGATTTGTTGACATGACTCAAATTGATTTAATAGAAAGATTGCATAATTTGCAACTTGCTTTATTTTTGATTTTAATCCAAACCAACTTAATAATTAATTATGAAATATTATGTTAGGAATTATTACATACTAACATAGATGTTATCCCACTATATCGACATTTCGAAAATTTAACCGACGGTTTAACGACGATCCAGAGCCATAAACCTCGTTTAAAAATAGGAAAGCGAATTGGTGAACTATTAATGAAAGCTTTCTCGACTAAAGCAGAGTGTCGACTCACCAATGGATTTCCCTATTGATAATAATTGACTTTCCGATGACACCCCAAATGTTATTTTTGAATAATAAAGAAACACTTTTTGAAAACACTAATTATTTATTATAAAGAGATTTCTATTAATTCGACTTTATGATTCAATTATAAATTAATTTTAAAGCATTATCGATAAGCCATCAAGAAAAATTAAAAATTCTTGGTATACGTATACCTACATAATATGTATACATACAGTCGAGATAATTAAAACTATAAATCAACATACAACTAACACCCACTAACAAGACAATACTTATTTAATAATAAAATATGAATACTGTACCACCATCAAGGTCTATTAAAAAGTTTAAAACATTTTTATAACATAATTTCAAAGGTTAAATTTGATTAATAATAATATTAATTCGTGAATATCTAGTAAAATTTTGCAATAAAAAAAATTAATTTAGTTTAGTCTAATCTATCAATTAAGAATTTATATGAAGAAGGCAAGTGGAATAACTAACTTGTGACCTCAATCTTTTCAACAAAAAATTATTATTTCGAAATCATCTTCTGCTATTGAAATTATTGTGATCGTACAATTTTACAAAAACGCCAAGAACTAAAACTATCTTATATTTGTAATTTTTTTATTTTTAATGACGATAATATGTATATTGCAAGCTAAATATAATTGGTTTTCTAATAAATGCGATTTGCAACTAGTATGTCTGTGGGTGGTCAATCCAGACAGAGACTTTTGATTTCACAAACCACCCTATTTTGGCACACAACAGGACGAACTAATGGTCAGTCCTCGAGAGTTCAAATTTGTTACCATTTATACAGGTTCGCCTTTTGCCATTTTAATTTTAATCCATCAATTATTCATTTTTTTGTATAGTTGGTGATAATTTTGCAGACACAGTTTCAAGTTTTAATTGAAAAAGAGTATAATATCACAGTTTATTTATAAGGCATTACATCACATGACTTTCCCATTTACTAACTTCCATATGTAACCCAAAATTACTTGGGCAGTTCAAAATAACTACCAAATTAATTTAAACTCCCTGATTATGGTTTTAAACTCATACCATTTAGCATTTCGCAAATCCGAAGAATTAGATTTAGATACCATTATTTGACTATAACTTTATTAAAATGAACAAGTTTACCGAAATCGGTGGGTGGCCAACTGGGGCAGTTTCTCTTTCCACCGATGGTCAAGGGTTCCTATAATCCCATATGACTATTCCACCGCTACCGTGGGCAGGTAGACTGGTCATAAAAAATTATTTTTAGTAGTTGTATAATTTAATTTTTTTTTCGTGTATGACAAAATGGTACTTTTGAGTATTGCACCAAGTTCTTTAAGCAGCTGTTTACAATTCATGGTTACGCAAATGGACATTATATAGCACTGGCATTTTGTCTTTTAAAAAACAAATCTCAGGAAACTTACCAGCATTGCCTCCAATCATTTATAGATATTTGTGCTCAAAATCAATTACTTTTTCAACCGAAAACGGTTACTGTTGATTTTGAATTGGCTGTTCATGCTAGCCTTAAACATATCTGGCAAGACGTGGAACCAACAACGCCGGTCTAGCCCTTGCCAACCTCTCCGATCGTCTAGATTTTGTAGTCGACGGCCCCACAGAACCGACACACGAAGGACTTGCTGGTCCACATCAAGATGACATCCTCGACATCGTTTTACTAAAGAACGTTGACGCATCGTACCAGCTGGCAGTCGGCGGCCCTCTAGACTCCGATCACCATCCTGTTCTGTTCCATCTTGGCAATCCGACTCTGCTTATCCCAGAACAACGCATCGTAGACAAGATATCCTGGCCGCTGTTCCATGACGACTTTCTGGAAAAAATGGGGAAAATTCCTATTATCGAAACTTCGGATGAACTTGTAAGTTACATTGATGTATTTGAAAAACAGATTCTTTCCTCGTTACAGATCGCGAACAATCCTACCCCGATCCCAACCACCCAAACTCATCTCCCTCCCCATATTAAATCTTTAATTAGGGAGAAACGGCGCGCGTGCCGCACCGCGAGAAGAACTTGGCATCCCGATGACAGAAGTTATGCTAGAAATCTGAAGAACCAAGTGAAGGTCGCCCTGATTAATCATCGAAAAGAAAGGTGGAACGAGAAATTGCAAAGTCTCACGTTCGAAGATAAGTCGGTTTGGCAGATGGTGAAAGCAGTTAGACAGCAACCAAATTCGATCCCTCCGATCCACGGTGTGAATGGTCTGGCCTACTCCGATCAAGAAAAAGCCGAAGCATTTGCAGACACCCTTGAATCCCAATTCTGCCCGAACGCTGAATCCGACCCTGCACATGTGGCCGAAATCAACAGACAGGTAGAAACATTCCTCAACACTCCCGACTCCTCTACAATCAACCCCGTTTCCGTCGAAGAAGTAAGAAATGTCATCAAGAAATCGAAGAAAAAGAAAGCACCTGGTCCTGATCAAATCTCGAACAATGTTCTGAAGAACCTGCCAAAGAAAGCCGTAACGGCTTTAACAGGGATTGCCAACGCCGTGCTACGGCTCAGGCACTTCCCAGAGAGATGGAAACTTGCGGACGTCGTTGTATTGCACAAGCCTGGTAAAAACAAGACGTTCCCGCAGCACTACCGTCCCATCAGTCTCCTCTCCACAATTGGGAAACTGATCGAGAAAGTGATCCTCACCAGACTTCAAGAAGAATTGGCACAACACAAGATAATTCAAGATGAACAATTTGGTTTCCGACCCGGACACTCGACAACTCTTCAACTAGTGCGAATCATCGAGCACATTACGTTAGCCTTCAACAAGAAGGAATCAACAGCTGCTGTTTTTCTGGACGTCTCAAAAGCGTTCGACAAGGTTTGGCATGAAGGTCTCCTGTTCAAGATGATCCAAGCAAAGATTAAGCCTGCACTAGTTAAACTGATCGTTTCCTACCTGAAAGATAGGAAATTCCGAGTCAAGATCGAAGGAATCCACTCCTCCGTAAGGAGGATCCTGGCAGGGGTGCCCCAAGGCTCCCTGCTTGCCCCGATTCTGTTCTGCCTGTACTCCCACGATCTCCCACGAACGGCGGGAACGATCGGCGCACTATACGCAGACGACAACTCTACTCTGGCGAGCTCACTCAGCATCAAAATCGCCGTTCGCCGCATTCAAGAGGCCCTGGATGCTCAGGAAGCATGGTACCGCACTTGGCGTATTGAAGTAAATTCGGACAAGAGTGCGGCTGTTCTGTTTTCTAAGCGACATTTGGTTCCTCAAGACGTGACGATGTTCGGTAAGAAGATCCCCTGGGTTTCCTCGACAAAGTGCCTTGGTGTTATTTTGGACAAGAACCTCTCCTGGGTTAAACACATCGACAATGTTAATAGTCAGGCTCGAAAAGCCGCAAACGCCCTCAATCCACTCATCGGGAAAAACAGTTCCATTGCACCAGCCGATAAGATCCGTTTATACAAGGCCCTCATCCGTCCGATCCTTTCGTATGCAGCCCCGGCGTGGGTATTCGCCTCGAATTGGCAGATGAACCGGATCCAGGTCGTCCAGAACATTTGCCTAAGAAAGGCCTCCGGCACTCTTCTCCAGCCGAACCGATACATCCACTCAGAAGCAAAGGTCCCATACCTCATCGATTTCATCAAAGAATTGACTGAGAAATTGTATCTAAGAAGTCAAGACATCGAAAACCCCCTGGTCTCCAACCTGGGGAAATACAACATGGCAGACTTTCCACGACACAAAAGACCGCTAAGCATCCTGGCTCCACCAGGAACATAAGTATCTCTTTCATGTCAGACATCATCTCATTTCCATTATTTTCAGATCTCAGAGGAGAAACAAATCCCCCCCCCCTCACCAGACTCACGGATCCTAAGTATATTTTTTCGTAATTACTAACCGCTTGCTTTCCAGGAAGTCCAATCGAGTTCTGTGGTCAAATTATGCTCTGGTATTATTTGCCCACAGTGCTCCTTGGCCCACATAGGTGTTTTCGTGTGGAATTGGGTTTGTGTGATTGGTGACTCCGCGGTCGTTTGCTCGGCGTGCCTCTTCGGCCACGCCCCTTCCCCAGCTCGTCTCAGTTACCGGTGTTTAAATTCTCTCTCCTGCGCCCGCCTGTATTCACTAAAAAATTTGTCATTTTGCTCGCCTGTACTCGCCCAAAAATTCATACATTTTTGCTCGCCTGTACTCAACCAAAGTTCTATCCTCAGATTGCACTTTTATTTATTTTTCTCCCAGCTCCCACTATCACTTTCTCTTTTCACAACCGCCCCCTTGCACTTGCTTTTTCCTCCCCGGCATCTTTCATGAACGACGAATAGAGTTTCTTACCGCAAGCATTATTTTTCTCTCAGTTAATAAATATTTTGATTGTTTTAATTTTCAACCATTAATTTTCTTCTTATCAAGACAGGCTCGACGCCACCTCCGGGTTAAGTAATTCCCTTAAAAAAATTACCCATGCCAGTTTTTCTTCATCAGATGTAGGAGATTAAGGCGGCACTTACGTGCCGCCACATGCTCTTATTTTGCCATTTCTGCTTTGCTTTGCTTTGGAACTAATTGGATGTCGGTTTCATTTAAACCAAGCCTGGTATAGAAAAATTCAGAAACTAGGTTTAGTTACAGAATACAAAGACCACCCTTCCAAATTGGCCAATGGTTGCGCTACATGTTTGGCTTGCAGTATTTAAATCGAAATGAAATTGATGCCGCTTATAGCAAAGATTTAATATCAATATTGCCTAACGATACAAGGCCAGACCAGTTTTCCGATTATATATTTCGAACCTATATCGATGCCAATTCGATATTTCCGTCTAAAGCTCTGGGCAGCACATACAGCAAGTATGTGCCGTACAACGAATGCTTGGGAATCTTTTTTTAATATATTTAATTCAAAATTTTATAGCACCCATCCATCGCTATATTTATTTTATTTTACACTTATATCAACATTAATAGTATTGAGCAACCTAAGGCGGGCAATAGCGATACCATCAGAAAACAACAACGTTTACAACACTATATTACCTCGTACTCTACTAAATTAGAGTTTTTGAAAAACGTTTCCCATCATTTTACTCATATTAATGATCATAAATAATAATCACCCCTCTTAAAAATCTCAATTGGAAGCCCATCGTTTTTTTTTACATTTTTGGTTTTTTTTTAAATAAAATTTTTAATTATTACCAATTGCATACATTTGTAGAATGTATGTAGATCGGCGTTAAAAAGCTACATTTCTTTAAAACCAAGGATCCGTCCGCAGGTTACTGTTACAAAACGATATTTTTTTTTAAATTTTGTTATTAAATTAATTTTTATATTATTTATGAATTAAAAATTATTAGCTCTTGAAAATAATAAAAATTAGAATTATCAAATTGAGCTACAGGACAATATAAAACACATATTTAAAACGAGCTTTCGGAAAATTTCCTTTTTCAAGTTTAATATGAAATATTAAAGCTCGTTTTAAAATATGTGTTTTATTTTGTCCTGTAGCTCAATTTGATAATTCTAATTTATATATTATTTATGTTTAATTTCTTTATCGTTTTTTTATTATTTTATGTTTTTTATAAATAAATTAATGAATTACAGAATTTTTTCAGTCACTTCACATTTTTCATAAGGATTTGCCCGTTTTTAATACCCCATTGTACGCCTACTAATTCTCAATAAGCTGACCCCGACCTTCATCGGTGGAATCTTCTACTGCTCTACCTTGACCATTTTAGTGTAAAGGATTAACTTTCAACCATCGGTGGAATAAGGTACCGTCCGTCAACTGCAGGGTCCCTTTCTCAGTTAGCTAAATAAAACCCGGATCATTCGATTCCAAATATGGAATACCCTTCAGTGCAACGTTTGGTCTTTATTCCTGAACCAATGCTGTTGAGAAGTTGCTCAGTAGCCAATGTTGGGGTATTCTATTCACCTCTACTCCCGGGATAGGAAAGCTATCGAGAAATTTTATCTTTTTATCTGCTTTATTTATTACTAGCTGACCCGGCGAACTTCGTATCGCCTCAGAACTTGAACCATATAAATTATTTGTAAAATTCTAGAACATCGTACCGCCTCAGAATTAATATACCAAGTGACTCGGCGAACGTTCTGCCATATAAATTATAGCTGGATACCCGGCTTCGCCCGGGGTCTCTTTAAAAATAAAATACTTTGCATTAGTCTACGTACTCGAACGTTTTCCAATCTTGCTTTCCGTTACTCGTTTGTTTCATACGAACGGACTTCAGCAATGCGTACACACAACAAAACAGTAATTTTGGTTTTTCTTTTGTCTATCTATATATAGTTATGGATACCCGGCTTCACTCGGGGTGTTATTAAAAATAAAACGCTTTGTTTATGCCTGAAGTATTTTGATGTAGGCTCTTGGACTTCGTGCAGCAACATTCTGAAAAAAAATTAAAACGGGTAGAATGGATGATAAAATTTATTTAAACCAAAGTAACAATATTTAGGTACACTCTGTAGATATATTTATCATAGGTGACCCAACGGACGTTGTCTATTATTATTTTATCGTAATGCTAAAGGATACACAATATTTTTGGTAGTTCCATTCGGTGAATAAATGTACAAATTTTTTGGTGTGCCAACTCGGGAGCAAGCAACATACAATTGGCCGTGTGAAAAACACGAATTCTCCAAATTCAAGCCCGCAATAGTTAATGATTGCCCTTGTGCTTTGTTGATTGTAATCGCGAAGGCAAGACGCAAGGGGAATTGAAGCCGCTTGAACTGGAATGGTAAATCGTTGGTAATCATCGGTATGCGGGGAATCAACACATCTTCCCCTTTGAATTTGCCACTGATGATTGTTGCCTCGATCAAATTTGGTGTCAATTTTTTTATGGCCAGTCTGGTTCCGTTGCACAGTTTTGGCGCGTTCAAGTTTCTAATGAGTATAACCGGTGACCCAACTTTCAATCTCAATGTGTGTGGTGGCATTCCAGGTGGCTCTAGTGAATTTAGAAATTCGGTAGGATAATTGACTGCTTGTTCTTGCTCCATCAGTGTATCTATTGATTTGTATTTGACTGATTGTCCGGGCAATTTCAATTGAATTTGTTCATTCAGCTTGTTCACATCGTCATTTTTGGGGGCTAAAATTGCACGTTCGCACAGCCAATCAGGATTTTTGTAGTTGCTAGTTAAATCTTGGAAAACCTTGTTTACAACAGCTTGAATGTTCGGCTGCATTTGACAAAAATTGGGCGGAAACGAAATCTCATTTGTAGTGCGATCAATTGGAATTTTGCCATTTCCGATATCCAAAAGTTGTTTTGAAAACGTTTGGGCAGTCGCATCTTGTAGTAAATGCACACGCATGTTTGTCGAGAGCGTAATTTTTTCAACTCGGTTCCATAAATACGATGCTTTTAAGCAAGCGTTCAGTTCATCAGCAGGCGTTTGATGAGTTTAACAATCTAACAAAGTAGTCTCTATGTTCACAGAAACTTTTACATTTGGGTAATGTCCTAAATAGGGAAATTAATCCAATTATCCGTTGATCCGTCGATCCGTTGATCCGTCGATCTGTTGATCCGATGTGTTATGTTTATTATGTTATCCAAGTCTTTACGTTGGTTCCATTTAGGTATATTCCATTAGGTTATCTAAGTCTTTAGGTTGGTCCTGTTCTGGTATACTCTATAAGGTTCGAGGTTCTAGGTTGCTAAACCCTAAGTATTATTTTACTTATATAGATAATTATAAAGATATCGGATTATCAGATTATCTCTAAATTATCTATAACACGATGAATAGGCACTATTTGCCACATATTTTATTAAAGTTTGTTGAAAGCCGTTCTAAAGTAGCCTATCTTCTTCGCAGCATCGTAATTAGCTTATACACCAAATTTCATAAAGATTGGTCAAGCGGTCTAGGAGTCTATAAGGAACATACATACATACATACATACATACATCCATTTTTATATATATAGATTTCATTTTTTGTCTAAAATACGAGTAAAAATTATAACGTTCAAACTGACGCGGCACGCGCGACGCCGACGCCTTGTAGAGAATAAAATTTTTTTTGATTAAATAATGCAGGTAAAAAAAATTTCAAATTTCAAATTTTCAGCTGCAGATTTCAGACTTTATAATTATTAGATTACACATTTTAAACCGAAAAAAGTTTAAAGATTTGATTTTCCATAAACAACATAAGAAGTTGCGATTTTTGAACTAACGAAAAATATAGGTAAAAACGAGACAATTTGATTAGTTATCAGTTAAGGTCTTAATTTTTAGGACTATCCAAGGAAGCACTTAAAATTAAAAATTATTAAATTTGGTGATTAAATTAATTTAAAAAAGAGCGGTTATTATGGCATTAAAAAATGTCTAAAAATCCACTTTTCATTTTATTAAACTTCAATTTAGACATCGAAATTCAGGTAACCGTGGGCTATTAACAAAAACAATAAAACCGTAACATCGAAAGCACTCATTCTGATGAGAGGGCACTTTTGGCGGCTATTTTGAACGACTCTGAAACCGGGTGGTCTCCAAATCTAAACCCGAGCTGCCCGCCCATTAACTCTATGATTTACAGTGCTCTCAGGTGGGTAAAATTTTAATTCGTCCTTAATATACCTGATGGATACCTTTGTAGGCACACCTTATATTTGTTTTATATTACGACGTGACCGTCTTATAATGAACGACAAACAAACAAACAAACAACTACCATCAGGTGGATGATGATAATAATAATAATTATAATAAAATAATTAAATTATAGTAGATACTTACACGAAACCACATAACAATTTAATTATTATTTATTTCGTTCCGTACGCTGTGTATTCTATTTTATTTTATTATACTATATTATGTCGAGAAAATTAATAAACCAGAGGTGATAAAAGGTTTTGTGGTAACGAGTTCCATCAATTATTTAAAATGAGCTTTCGTCTCTTTCGCAATACATTATAAATAAATTATTTGAGGCTTTTTAAGCGGATCTTCTGGTTTTGAGAAATTCAAAAGTACTAATTAAAACAAAAAGTATAAGGTGTCACGTCGAATACGACATATTCTAAAAATTTAAAGCTAATTAAAAAACAATTTATATTAAAATTTCACATTTTATAGGTTTACTAATTTATTAATTATAAGGTAAACTTGTTTTATTTGTCCAAGTGAGTAGTAATTTGTTAATATATTATTTAGATTAAGCATAAGTGACTTATCAAGTTACGCTATTGGTGTAAAACAACTTAATAGCTTCGAAAGATAACATCAATAAATATTGAACGTTTATTCAAAATTTTAATTCTTTTTTTTTACTTGGGACGCAGGTCGGCATTACCCAAAATTAAACTTTTATCCAACTATATAGAAGAAACGCACATAAAATTAATTGGCCGTTTGCGTTGAATGGAGAGATAACTATTAAACCAGAACATTGTTCATATTATTGGGGGTTTTAAGTCAGGGTTGTATTAAATCAATTCGTCCTACTTATATTTTACATAAGGTCATATTGTACTAAAATAGTAAAAGGCGTGTCACCTCAAAACTTATATCATTTCACCTACCATAATTTATAAATTTTATTAACGAGGAAGTTTGTGTCAAATATTTTATATAAAAAACTAATCGCGTTTAACATCTTAAAGCAGCCGAGATATAATTTAATTAAGACATACAAAGATCACAACTTTAATATTACACAATTTCGTACATTTCCAACAAATAGTGAAAGTCAGATGGCGTTTAATTTTATTTACCATAGTTATAATGGGGGAACCACAAAATTATTATTATTTTCATGATGCGTTCGATCGTATGTTATAACGATGATGATTTATGTTGCGGTGGAGGTTATGTTCACAGTTTCCTATATCATCTGGGAACCATGGTACATTATTAAAGTAATATTATATTTTATATATGTACCTACCAAGGTATTTTCATCTGTAGATTTAAACAGTGGCGTAACAATGCGGCCAACCCGGGCCTTTATTCGAAAATTGATTGATACTTTTTTTTAGAAAACAAACAAGAATGTATGTGCGAGTACAATTATTAATAATAATTGACATTGAGGTACATGTCGCTGGCCCCCCCCAAATCGAATTTTTGATTAAAATTGGTATCAAACGTTTGAGCTTCGTTTGAGCCTCAATGAGCTTCCATTCCCGTCGTTTGAGCTTCAACGGTTGCGGAGTTATTCGCGAAAACTTTTGGGGGGGGCTGTGGACATGATAGCCCCCCCCAAGTCGAATTTTTAACTAAAATTGTTGTCAAACGTTTGAGCTTCGTTTGAGCCTCAATGAGCTTCTATTTTCAACGTTTGAGCCTCAACCGTCGCGGAGCTGTTCGCGAAATCTTTGGGGGGGGGGGGGCTGTAGACATGATAACCCCCCCCCAAGTTGAATTTTTGAGTAAAATTGGTGTCAAACGTTAGAGCTTCGTTTGAGCTTCAATGAGCTTCCATTCCCGCCGTGTGAGCCTCAACCGTCGCGGAGTTATTCGCGAAATCTTTGGGGGGGGGGGGGCTGTAGACATGTTTTTCAATTTTTTGTCTTTTTTAAATTTTTTGCATAATTTTGGTGTCAATCGATAGAGCTTCGTTTGAGCTTCAATGAGCTTCCATATTCATCATTGTAATTTAATTTTTTTCAAAGCTATAGTTTTTTAAATTTTGTGCACCTCCGAGCAAGTTGCGCTGGAAACCTTTAATTTTAATTTCGTAAACAACTTTTTATTGAATTTGTAATCTAATGAATTAAACTCCAAAAGTAAATTTTTAGAAAAATATGTTTTATTGGTTAATAAATTTTAGAACTTACAGTAGGTACTTATTAGTGAGATCTTATTATTATTAACTTAAATGATTATACAATTATTAGATTATTGAATTTTTCATTGCGATTTTAAATTTACTACCACTATTATAGTAGTGCAATACCCGTTTGCTTCATTATTTTCATTTTACCTGATTATTGCGAATGGATTGGGTTGAGAGCTAGTTTTATTATTTTATTATCGCTCTACAGTAGATTTATATAGAGTTAGTCGTAGACAGTTCTGTAAAAAAATTGGTTTTACACAAAATTCTCTTTACAAAGTCGAATTGTTAGCTGAAATTTATAAATTTATGTTTAAGCATGAATTATGTTTGATTACTACCGTCCTGCGAGCGTCAGCTGCCCGAAGAAATGTCCAAAATTGTTGAAGGGGGGGGGCGAGTATGAAATGAGATGTAGATTTTGTACTACTTTCCTTTCAAATCATCAAATTTCTTTCTGAAATCGAGATCTTTATTTAAGGATTATTTAAGATTCAATGAGATTTTAGTTTCATTTTTTGAGTTGCCAAGACTTGAAGATTTTTCTATGATACACTCGCCCCCTCCAATTTTATTATACACAGTAAACTAAAAAACTATTTTTCGGTGCCCCCCTCCCCCCGGCTCTGTATGTATCGAGTACCAATGTTTATTTACTAAAAGAGACATGTTTAATTAAGGGAATTTTAAAATACGGGATTTTTACACTTTTCAGGCTTTTTTGGCGCCTTTTAGAATTTGGTGCTTCTTTGAATCAAAAAAACTATTTTGTTTGAATAATTTGTTTTAAAGCAAACAAAATTTAAACAAAAATTTGTTTAGATCAAAATAAAATTTTTTATATTTTATTGTAGTTAACCAAGAATTTAGATTCCTTCAGTTAAATGTTTTTTTGATTTAAATAAATGTATTCGAATAAAATAGTTTTTTAGTTTACTGTGTATATTAAAATTTGAGGGGGGGAGTGTATCATAGAAAAATCTTAGTCTTGGCAACTCAAAAAATGAGACTAAAAACTCATTGAATCTTATATAAACATTCAACAAAGATCTCGATTTCAGAAAGAAATTTGTTGATTTGAAAGGAAAGTAGTACAAAATCTACATCTCATTTCATACCCCCCCCCCTTTAACAATTTTGGACATTTCTTCGGGAAGCGGAAGCTCGCACGACGGTAATCAAACATAATTCATGCATAAACATAAATTTATCAATTTCAGCTAACAATTCGACTTTGTAAAGAGAATTGTGTGTAAAACCAATTTTTTTACAGAACTGTCTACGACTAACTCTATATAAAAATAATAATTGAAAAATAATGAAGAATAACTTTCTGCTATGCTTGTAGAATATGTTATTTCATGAATAAGTACCAGAAACCACGCAGCTAAATGTTCAGATTAACGATTTGAAGAGTATTTAAAGTTACTTGTAACTTGTAATATTGGTAAATTTTCATTATGAAACAGGGCCCTGTAAGTTCTAAAATTTATTAACTAATAAAACATATTTTTCTAAAAATTTACTTTTGGAGTTTAATTCATTAGTTTACAAACTCAATAAAAAGTTGTTTACGAAATTAAAATTAAAGGTTTCCAGCGCAACTTGCTCGGAGGTGCACAAAATTTAAAAAACAATAGCTTTGAAAAAAATTAAATTACAATGATGAATATGGAAGCTCATTGAAGCTCAAACGAAGCTCTATCGATTGACACCAAAATTACGCAAAAAATTTAAAAAAGACAAAAAATTGAAAAACATGTCTACAGCCCCCCCCCCCCCCCAAAGATTTCGCGAATAACTCCGCGACGGTTGAGGCTCAAACGGCGGGAATGGAAGCTCATTGAAGCTCAAACGAAGCTCTAACGTTTGACACCAATTTTACTCAAAAATTCAACTTGGGGGGGGCTATCATGTATACAACCCCCCCCCCCCCCCCAAAGATTTTGCGAACAGCTCCGCGACGGTTGAGGCTCAAACGATGAAAATAGAAGCTCATTGAGGCTCAAACGAAGCTCAAACGTTTGACAACAATTTTAGTCAAAAATTCGACTTGCGGGGGGCTATCATGTCCACAGCCCCCCCCCCCCCCCCTCCCCAAAGTTTTCACGAACAACTCCGCGACCGTTGAAGCTCAAACGACGGGAATGGAAGCTCATTGAGGCTCAAACGTTTGACACCAATTTTAATCAAAAATTCGATTTGGGGGGGGCCAGCGACATGTACCTTTGACATTGTATTAAAAATAATAATCTATGTGGGTCATTTGTAAATTTCCTTTGCTCTTTGATTAAAGCTTAAAAAGTAAAAAGTTTTCCGAAGGAACTTTTTATACGAAGATAGATAATAAAACGATATCGCCCTTGTTTAAACATTAATTTAACTTTTTTACGTTTATGTTAATAACTCTACTGTTAGGTTCTTAAACCGTAATTAATTTCGAACACTCGAACAATAAAAAAAGTCGTTTTACAAGTCATCAGTTATTTAATAATTATAAGAATTATTGTGTAAAAACAAAACACAAGACAAATATTTGCGCAGCGTGTTTGTTTACTAGCTGAAGAATGTCAAGCATTTCAATGACCATAGGTTTAAATGTGAAAATCTTGTCATGATTGTCCACCAGGTCCTGTGTTTCTCAGAACAAAAGTTCAGCGATTTTAAGTATTTTGACAAAGAATGTCGAAAGAAGATAAAAATTAAAATTTTTCTTGCACGTTCCTACCACCAAGAGCCTTTCGTCTTTCGTTTTGAGAACTGTTGAAATAAACCACAAATTCACAATGCGTACTTGTACATGTTGTGTATGTTGTGTATAGTACGAGGAAGAAAACCACAAGATATGTTTGTACCTACATACATTATAAGATATTATTATTGCTGGTGGCAATATTTAATTTAAAATGTTTAATCTCAACAGTGAAAAATGTTAAACCACAAATCGTGCATAAATTATGCAAAACAATTATTTAAAAAAAAAGATTGTGAACTTTCACTAATGCAACAATAATATAATCCTGAAGTGGGCCAAGTTTTAATCCTTGAGGACCTCCTACCTACTAACAATTAATAACTAAAATGAACTCACAATAATTTTTAATATAAATACTGTTGACCAATTTAAAATTAATTTATTATTTAAAAAATATTTTATTACCTTGAGAACATTTTTAATTTTATTTATTTCAAATCGCAAACGATAACATTAGTCGACATTATTGCTATATAAAAGAGGATAATTTTATAGAACTTAAAATTAATAAAAAATACGACAAAATGCTCGTATATTGGAAAACGACAAAAAGTATTCTTAAAAAATTCCGTTAATTTAATTTATAAACAAATTATATTTAATTAAACGCAGCTTTTATGTATGATTAAGCTCAATAAATTTGAATAAATATTAATGAGATGCGATACACAATTTATAACACAATTATATGTAAATACATGCAATTATAAAGCAATAAGCTTATGCAAGTGTAAAAATTTACATAAGTAGATGTTTTTTTTTGTTTTCCAAATTTGCAGTAATTTACTTGCCTTCTCGTGTCGACAATATTACTTCTAGTATAAACATTTCATAAATTCCAGCCTATCGTAGAATGTTATTATATTATTCGTTTTCAATTTTTCAAAAAAAAAATCATTTCTAACGTCGCATCAAGTATTTATAACTTCCATAATGCCGATAGTAAATGCCTCTATAAAATTCCATAATGGAAAACTTGTTGTCAGACCAGTTTTTAAAAATTACATTTAAAGATATTAACCGATGACAGAAGTTAGAAATACAAGAAAACGTATAAGTTTGATTTAAAAAATTTACCCCCGTGCGGTAGTCTCGATCGGGTCATGGAAAGCTCTTCAATTTTTTGAAATGTTGAAAAAATTAAATTTCAACTTCAATGTTACAAATAATATTATCAAATTTTTCAAAAAAAAAATGAAGATTTTTAAAAATATATCTATACCATAAAAGAGAAAGCCTTTTAAAGGTATACTTACTGATAACGCTGGACATTGAAATGGCTCCATGACAGAAACACGTCAGGATAATTAGAATTGCGGTCAAAAAGTGACCGCTACTGGTCATCGACATTTTCCTGTAACAAAACAAAATAATATCCATAAGTATAATTTCGATGAGAAACTATATGATGAGATTAAAAATTATAAAAATGTAAACAATAATTAATACAGGCAAAGTAATTTTTTTTTAAAATATACTTACTCGAAAATATAAAAATAAAACAAGTTTTGCGTTACGTAAAAATTATTCGAGGAAGCGTTTATGTACTTAATCCTCTATTTTGAAATTTAGTTAACAAATATTTATTTTAGAGAGCTGCAAATTACTTTTCGAAGTAAAAACCGAAGAAGAAGTTTACACATTGTATATTGCATAGTTCATATAAGTCTCTGATATATTTTGGACGTGGAAGGATAGGAGCTTTATATGATAATATTATTAAAATATACGATGAATAAGAAATTAAGGTAGTTTGGGAAAAATCGTCGATTCGAAATGGCCATCAAACGTGGGACCTGCATTGAATTGTTCGGAATCCCCTATAAGGGAATTCCCGAACGGATCATTATGCCGTTTGTTAAAATTTGGAAATGTAAAAATCGTTTGTTAGGTAGAAGAAAAAAAAAGAGTATTTAATTTATTTTTGATTAATGCAAGTGTAAAAACCAAATTAAATTAAACACATTCGACCTCTAATACATAAATGAATCCTTATATACATGTGCACTAATTAATGCTTGTGCAAAAAGATCAATACCAAAGTCTAGCCACAACATCTGTATAATTTAAACACAGCGTTCGTAACTAAGCGTTGACAAGCTTAAACTAGGATTTAGTTAAAATTTACGGGATTTATCAACAAAATTTCCTACGCAATCTAAACTAGCCGAGTAAATAGAACGCAAAAATGGCAAACTCGGAAAACATATTCACATCAATTTGCACTCGAAAATACATGTTTATAAAAATAAATCACATACAAGGAAATAAAGCTTTCTTTAAAAAATCAATAGCAAAAACTCGCTTCCCTAATTTTTCCGACATTTATTTTTTTATCTAGATCCATCTATGCAATATCATAAATCTAGTATTTAGTAATATAATTAGTAATAATTATGAAAAAAAAATTCTTAAAATAATTAACAATTTTTTTGTACTAACTAAAACATGAAGGAATCTTTGTATCAATTTCGAGTTAATATGATGACAATCTTAATTTAAACTAAATTAACAAAGTTGATTTATGATAGCTCGATAAATTTAGAAAAATGGTAAATCAAGGTTTTTGAACGATAAAAGCTCTTCACTTATACTTTCATGTTCTATATAGTTCGTATAGCGTCATCGTCGTTTCAATTTTTAACATAATATATTATAACATGATATGGGAATAGACTCCGAAACCGAAAATTTTAGAACAAAAATAAATATAGTAATATAACATCTCGTACAACTCTTTTAATCTTACCGACAGACTCGCTACCTAATTCTGTTTACAAAAATAATTTTATCGCTTTGATGTTGGAGATAGGTAAAAAGACCACGCACTTTCCTTAGGTGTGCATTATACTTAAATAAATGAATTTTAAGAATCTAGAGAAAAACCTTCCCGACATATTATAATTATGTACTATACATGGAGAAAGACGAAAATTTACTTGTATTAGAACGTTTTCGATTTCTATTCGACTAGTAAGTGAATCGACGGTCTTGTTTATTCCTCTCTTCATTACTATGTATTAAAATTACTTCTCGAGCATTAGTTATAATTCTACGACATAGATTTTCACTTTCTAATCGCAAGACATTTTTGTCAAGCGTTATCGATTATATCTTCTACGCCTATATGTATATTATAAATATTTCGAGATTTTCAATATTTTGTTCAATCCTGTTATTGAAACATGTCGTTTCTTACTTGGATACGCAACTAGAAACCGTTTGTTTTACTCACTCAAATTATATCTATGGTAACGAGTGGGCGAAAGACTTTTCACCCACTAGTGAGTGAAAAATGCAGTCATTCATTAACCTGCCTACGTTCTTTATAATAATATTAAAATGTTTTAAAACCAAAGCTAACTTTTTTTTAAATTATTTTGCGCGCAAAATGCGCGCTATCGATCTAAAATTTTGCATAAAGCTTCCTACGACAAATTGCTACGGGGGGTTGAGTACGAGCAAAGGGGGGTAAATTTTTAGCTCAGTTTTTCGATATCTAACGCCGTTTTCGAGTTATTGCAAATTCAAAATCTCAAATTTAATTATTGATGACACGAATTATAATAAATTGTATTTTCATAAATATTTTAGATTTATAAGTGCAGGATTGAACAAAACGCTATACATAACTCGTGGATAAACCCTTTCGCTCACTTATTTGCCTCTGCACACTCGCCTGTCGGCTCGCGTGCAAAACTGGCAAATGTGTGAGCGAATCTTTTGGTTTCTCCACTAGTCATGTAATATACTATTGCCTGTAATATTAAAGTCAAAAGTTCCTTAACTTGTTCCACCGTTCAACCGGCATCCAATCAGCCGGCATCAAGATCCCACAAACGGTACGTAGAAATGCCTCGCTTCAAACTTGTAATGAAAATTCACTATCCATTACAGCAACCGAAACTGGGAAACCGACAACTCGGCACTTGTCAACTCGGCACCGGACAACTCGGCACCGGATAACTCGGCACCAGACTACTCGGCACCGGTAAAACTCGGCACCGGATAACTCGGCACCGGACTACTCGGCACCGAGATAACTCGGCACCGGTAAAACTCGGCACCGGATAACTCGGCACCGAGATAACTCGGCACCGTGACAACTCGGCACCGTAAGAACTCTGCATTCCAATTTTTAATACCGTTTTCAGATAATATCTTAATCCGACACGGTTGGTAATTAAAGTTAAGTATATAAGAGAGTTTTTACTCTTAGTTTTAATAAACGAATTATCGCAGTGAATAAATACAGAACTAAAATGAATCCCAATGAAATTTTATCTCAACGAGAAGTAGATAGATACAATCATGATGGTTACATATATGTTAAAGATAAACCGAGTATGGACGGTCTGAGATTTTTTTGGCGTTGTCAAAATAAGGATCATGGAAAAAATTTGATTGGCAATAGAACGTATTGTAATGGGCGCATATGGACAAACACAATTGACGGATCTTTTCATTCCTTACGAATCCAACATACGTGCAGTAATACCGGTAATGCCGTTCAAGTTGAAATTGCAAAAATTACCTGCTGTTAAAAGAAAAGCTAAAGAAACAATGGAAAGCCCCCAAGAAATCAGAACTGGGGTTTCTCAAAATATTTCAGAAGCTGCTTTAGGACAATTACATTCGCGAGAAACGATGAGAAGACTTGTCAACAGGACTCGTGTTGATCAAAATGCAACACCTAATCCACAATCACGTGAAGAAATAGTTTTGCCCATTCAACATAGTCAATATGAAAGTCATCCTGGACAGTTTGAACTGTTCCTTTTGGGAGATTCTGGATTTGGCGATTCACAACGAATTTTGATATTTGGGCGAGAATACCATAAAACTTGGAGTGGACAAATGCGAGAGGTTTATATGGATGGTACGTTTTTGTTAACTCCTCCATTATTCAGCCAAATATTTGTCTTGCTTGTTCGTCGTGGTGAAGGTCGCGGATTTGTTTTTCCGGTTCTTTTTTGTCTGCTTCCGAACAAGTTACAAACAACCTACCCTAAACTTTTTGGAATGATTAAAGATATGTGGCCAGAATTTAATCCAGATGCCATTAATGTAGATTATGAGATTGACATACATAATGCTCTGCGCGCTGAATTTCCGGATGTCAATATTAGAGGTTGCTTCTTTCATCTCGTTCAAAATCTTCGCAAACATCTTTCAGAAGTTCACCTTCTTGGTCGTTATAATACCGATTCTGATTTTGCATTAAAATCGCGTATGATAACCTCGGTAGCTTTTGTTCCGGAAGATGGCATTGATACGGCACTTAACGTTCTGGAAGACTATCTGCCCCTAGAACTAGAACCAATAATTAGTTGGTTCACTAATACATATATTGGTAGACTGAGAAATAACGGAACGAGAGCCCCACCTCTGTTTCCCTACAGAGTGTGGTCGGTATATCAGCGTACGTTGCTTGGTGTTGATCGAACGAATAATTTTGCGGAAGCTTGTCATAAAAAGCTACAGCAAGGATATGGGGTAGCACATCCTCAGTTATTTAAATTTATCGATAATTTAATAAAACTACAAAAGACATTCGATGCCGATTACGAACGATTTGTCGCAGGGTATGAAGCACCACCAAAACGAAAACGCTACGAAGACGCAGATCTGCGTATCCTTAATAAAGTGACAAATTACGAGGAAGAAAATATGTTAGAGTATTTGCGCGGTTTGTCACATAATTACGTAATGGATTAATATCTACAAATACCCATCTTTTAAATTAAAAAAATTAATAAATGTAATTTTATAATAAATGTTTTTCGATAGCAACAAAATATATTAATATTTTATAAGAACTTATATATTTACAAGAAGATATTAATATAAAATATTTTTTATATTTTTTATTAAAAATTTGAATGCTGAGTTCTTACGGTGCCGAGTTATCTCGGTGCCGAGTTGTCTCGGTGCCGAGTTGGTAAAAGCCGAGTGGTCCGGTGCCGAGTAGTCCGGTGCCGAGTTTAAAAGTGCCGAGTTGTCGCGTACCGACCGAAACTTCGGTAGGTAGTTACATATTTTTGTACAACCCAATTGGACGAAAAATTTCAATCGCGCGGCATGTTTACGGTCCCGACCGATTCTCTGACTAATTTTAGCTTTTAAATTAAAATATGTATTATTAATTTTTAAGTGCACTCAAGCTAAAGCTATCGAGTGTTGCTAAGCAACACCACAATTTTTGTTTACGACCGTAAATTACCATTACTGCAATCACCGCGTTTCGTCAGATTCTTCGGCAAATATTTTGGTTAAATACAAATACAAAACGAAAAAAAGAAACTGTAGTATATTTAATTCTCCCCAATAATTGATTGGCAATGCCCAGTGTTAAAGAACCGTAGTGGATTTTACGTTGCGTGATTCTCAATGCTAATAACGTAACGTATAGGGTGGATAAATGGGTAAGGTCGTGAATCTTAATTACATGCAAAAACAAGAAAGAAAATATTTAAATAAGCAGGTAGTACCTGCCAATGCTATATTAGAAAATAAATAAAATTTTAATATAATATTAATAATATAAAAATTGATTTTGTTTAGAAGGCGATGAAAGGAATTTCTACTTAAACTCCGATTAAAGTCACATTAAAAAAGATAGACGATTGAACTGGTCAAATGGCACGACCTATAAACAATTTTATTGTCAATTTATCTCTTTATTATAAAGCATTACAAAGATTATGATTAATACAAAGCAATTTAAACTAATAAACCAATTTTTGTGTTATCGAAAATTAAGAAGGCATTCTGCTTATTTCCAGCCGAAATCCTCAAATAATAAATTAAAAGAAACACAAATATTTAAATGTAATATTAAAAATTTTAATTTCAATTCGAAATTAACATATCGAATATAAAAGAATGTAGGGAAAAAACTCAAAATGGTATTTTACAACATTTAAGATATAATGAGACGTTTATAACTTTATTTTGTACATCCTATTAACTTAATTAATTTATTTTATTTTATTTTATTTTTTTTTTTCCTCTGTAATTATTATTTATGTAATATTTTGAAACTTTCTATTAAACGTTAACGAGTATAAATTTATTTATAAAAAACGTTTCACATTAAACTTAAACTTTTATTAATTTGTATTCTATTATCTTCGTCAACGTGCCCAGCATTAATAATGAAAACATTTCTACTAATTCAACCTTACGAACGTTAAAAATAAAATAAACTCACCTTTAGAAACTATTAGTCGCTTCGAAATCAGCAATTTAAAAAAAACGTTCAGGTGATTTGAAAAAAAAACTGTTTATCGTTGTTTAAAAAACGCACTCACTCGCAACGAAAGCTTAAACGATCCTACACCGTAAATACGCTGCTTTACCGTCAGCGTAACACTAAACACTGATCATAAAACGTAGTGAACCATGCTGGTTTATTCAACCACATTCTACAGCATGCTCATTCTACATCAAACTTAACTTGTGGTAGGGATTCGCATTTCAGGATATGATGCACTACGTCTGGAGTGCACCGATTCCTAGGAGCGATCAATTATTGCTATAGACAATGATTAATTTTCAAAAGTACCTATGCAAATGGCTCTAAAAGCGTGCTTACGGTTTAATCCATGACAATTTTTAAACAAAAATTTCTAGCAATAATAAATTATTGTGCTTCGTGCCCTAATAACATTTATACGACCAGTGGCGACTCGTGATGGCTGTTAAAATAGAAGGGCGGTTATTCGAAAGCGATAACCCATTAACCCTTCTCCCTTTGGGACTTTCAATTTCGGACAGCACAGAGTAAATATCTATAATAATATTGTTCAATGGTGATTGATTACCAAGATTGACGATCCAAAAATCCATGTAATACTTTCTGAAAGTATATGGTAAATCTCTTATCTAGAAGACTTAATATAGTTTATCTATGTGTAGGTTAGGTTAAAGTTAGATAACATCTTAGATATCACCTTCATTCAACAATAATTATTTGCTCTCATTTCATTCAAATATTTCCTTTCAAATCAAAATATTGTATGGAATAAACCCCACCCCCCCACCCCAATTATTAAAATTGGTAAAATATTGGAGGATATTCCATATCCCCAGATCGTCCGGGATCTGAACCTACGTTTTGAATTAATCGCTCGTGAGCTCGTAAAATTTGGAAAGTTATCACGTTAAAGTAAATAAGAAAATGGAACAGCTTTGGTGGATATTGCCGATTGTTGTGATTTAGGGTTTAGGAAAACAATATAGTGCATTCAATTGGAATCTTACAGATTCAAGCCAATTTTTTTGCATTATCTGGCTCGACATAAAAATTGCTTATATTTTTTTTGCAATAAATTTATAATAAGTGAGTTTAAAACTTGAACTATTCCATACTATTATTCATCGATGTTTTTTCAAGACATTAATATTTTTTCTAGAAATTCAAACGTTGTTGATAACAAAATATGTGTCACATGCTGATATCAAAGTTCTCAACTACGCGATGAAACATACAATGCATTCACGAATATTTATCAAGATCAAAAATTAAATTATCATAATATGGAATAAGGAAGACTTAGAGCATCCCTTAGGCCCAGTGGTTCAGTTGCAAGTTAAACCACAAAATTTGGATTAACCAATGAAATACGTCGAAAAGCTGCTTTTTATATTTTTTATGAAATATTGGTTAATTTAAATTTTTTGCTGAACAACTGGTCTTCCCAACATACAGTAATTTCAGAGACAAAAGAAAATTGTTAGTAAACAAAACAATTTGATAACAGTTTTTATCTTTTTACACATTAATTTGTTCAATGGCAACCATATATTACGCCTATAATCTATGTATAACCAAAACTTAACCACCAAATACATAATATTAATTATATACTTTTCAAACCAATCAGTTTTGGTTTCTGTAAATTTCATAAGCTTTTGACAGTTACTTGCTGCTTTCGTCAGATAGTTTTTATTGTGAACACTACATATAATGCGGAAACAGATAAAATTCGAATTTTATTGTAATAATTATTACTATCTATAGTATTGTCATTTAAAAATTGAATCGATTTAGATATAAACGATCTCGAACAATATTAATCTTGAATCTTGATCTTCAGTGAATAATCACTGATTTAATAATAAATCACTGAAATTAAAAACTGCTATTTCATTCTCGAGTTTTCTACAAAAAGTATTTTATAAAAGAATGTAATTTATTCTAAATAAATTTTTTATATTATATTTATTATAAAAAATACCTTAACAATCTCACCGAAACATTATCGTGTATGAAAATTTTAATAATATAATTTAATTTTTTTTTAATTTTGACGTAGCGTCAACTAATGGTACAAATCTGGCTTTTTTGCCAAAAAAAAGAGCCGGAACTTTTCCATAGGTTTTCAAGCGGACTCGGGTGATGAAAATTTATAATTATTACAATAAAATTAGAAAATAAGTAATTTGTTTATAAAATATAATTAAATTTTATTTAAAACATTTTTACAATATTTTAAAAATATAATTTTTATGTAGTATCAGAAAATCGCGAATCTATGTACTGGATATAAACTTTGATTCTTGCAATAAAATTGAGGTAACATTTAATTAATTCTATCGGTTTTTTTGTAGCAAGGACAAACAGGAGTAAAAAAATATTATGAAATTTTTACAACCTCCGATTTAACTTTTGATTTATCGTTTTATCGAATGCGAAATTTGCTTTATTTAAATGGTCCATTTCCTAAATTAAATTTTTGTTCCAGTCCAGCATAATATAGTATTGAATTTTTATACTCGAGTAATTTCAAGTCCGGAGAACTCCGGCGCCAAGCTGCTAACCAAACCGGCAAAGTAATTCTTAATGAGGTACGATTACAAGTATCTTGGTTTAATTGTTAAACACGAGAAGGTCGTTTAGATCCATTGTACATTCTAGTAACGTAAATTTTAAATCTATCTACCTTGTCGTCCTCACTTCTTTACATAATAACGATCCTGTTTTCATATAAGGAAACAATATTGTTACTGTAATTACACATTTTATTTGATTGTCTGTTACACTATTATTATAAATGTTTGAAAATTAAAGACTAAACCAGGAAGAATTTTTTTTTACAAAATACGCATAAGTAGTTATCCTCTTCTAGGTCCGAGCTTTTCCTTTTCTCGAAACGTTATTGAATTTTGGAAACGATTGAAAAATAATTTTCAGGTAAAATACACCATGTAATTTATTATTGGCGCCACCTTACAATGGAAAGGATGTGTCGTCCTTTTATTGTTAAGGCAAGTTTTACAACAGCAGCATTGCGCTTTATCTGTAGAATTATTACAAGCTACGCATGGTAAAACTGACGGTAACTCTTGTTAAATTACGTAGATAAGTGACTTCTTAACTTATTCTTAATTTATTATTCTAATCAGGAATGAATTATAATAATAAATTTCGACACCTAAAGCAATAGTATTTGTTTCATATTTAATTTAAAGCGGAATTTTAAGTAAAATTACTCAAGGCCAAACTTATTACTTTACTAAACCAAAGTAGAGAATTTAAGCGTTTATTACAGTGTTTTTACATTTTAAAATGCATTAAGGCGCCACTATTGTAGCATTTAATGCAGTGTCTTGAATTAGTTAAGTTTCTTCTGTTAATAATAAATATTTTTAAATGATTCAAAAAAAAATGAATTAGGTAAATCATTAAACTATTTCGGTAAAAGCTTAAAATTTTAAAAATAAATCGATTTTTTAAGTAATAACCTCTTGAAATATAGCTAACTTTCAGCGCTTCTGTATTAAAATCTATATTAGATATCAAAAAATAAATTCTTTACCAAAATAGAATAAACCTTTACCTGCAGATTAAAAAAAAATTGAAAATTTTTTGCTCATTAATCGAGCTATAAATTTTACGATAAAATGTACCGTTTTATGAATTTTTTCAATGCAATTGCATATATTGCAGGGGTAATGTAAGTTTTATTTCAAATGTATAATCATTCAGACCAGTTTGAAAACGTAAACATAGTATCGAGTTACCGACGTACTGATTACATTTATAATAATAACTTTTAGCTATCTTACAAAAACTCAAGAACATGATTTATTTATATTTTTATAAATTAGAATGTTTCTTCGTAAAGACATTAACTATAAAAAAACAGAAAACCTTTTTACCAATTTTTATTTTTTATTAAATTTTTAAAAATGTAAAGAAATTTTATTTAATTTAAAATTAAAAATTTTTAAAATTATCCCATAGATTTTTTGTGTTTAAGGTACGAGGACTGAAGAGGCGGATATAGTACTTTTGGGCAATTATACAGGGTGTCCCGTGACCGTGGAGAACCTTCGAAGTGTTGATAAAGGACACTTTTCTAAGACACATTTTTAACCTTCAAGCAGGCGCGTGTTCATTTAGAACAGCAGCGGTCGCGCGCGTAACGTTAACGACCTATTGTAAATTTTAGGGATTCAATGCACCAAATAATTAAACAATCATTTATTTTTTATAATAAATTATAACAATTATTTTTCGGTTAAGAAACGAATTTAGTTATAAAACATTACTTAAATCTTATTAATTACAATTAAAATGATAATTTAAAAAAAACACATTTTTTTTGGATTAGGTCGCAACTTGGCAACATAAATCTTACTTATAATTACATAAAATCAAAATTATAAAAATAAAAAAAATTGACACTAATAAAATCAAAATATGATAGTATTTAGTAACCAAAGTTTAGTTTTCTTCCAAGGAAGAAACATTTTTTCACAAACGGCGTCCCGGGTAACCAGTTAGACAACAGGCGCGTGTAGTCTTTTCCACGTCTACGCCAACGCTACGGCGCGATCGAAACAAATGCAATTTGTGCAATATGCAAATCGCGAGGTATGGCGACATATAGTTGCTTGTAATTAACCTAGAAGAGGCTACTAATTATAAACAAAAATGTATCAAGTGCGGTCGATTCGACGCCGCGCGCCTGCTTGAAGGTTAAATAAAATTTTTGTCCAAGTCCAAACCCTTGGAGGGTACCTCTCCCTTTAAATAAATTTTTGAATTTCTGATTTCAAACGACCATAGCTCCGATACTATTGCTTTTTTAGGTTTAATGAATTAGAATTTTTTTAAAGATCATTCGCTTATCTACAAATTAGGTTATAACCTTTTATCGTCTAGAATCAACGGATTTCGAGTTATAAATTAAATGAAATAGAAAAATGTTAAAGAAATTCAGGTTTTATTTTTTTTACTTTTCTTGCGAACTCCGTATCTCTTAAACAAAACGTTTTAGAAAAAACTAACGGCTTAACCCGGGCAGAGAATTTTACGAGCTATAACTTTGGTCAAATAAATTTTTTGGGATACCAATCGTTTTCACAGAAATTCTGAAAATAATAAACCAGGTGTAGGTAAACAAAAAATATATTTACAAAATTGCTAAAAATCTCAATTTGATTTAGGTAGGTACCTATAGCATCGTTTGAGCAACATTGTTATAAAGCACATTAGTTTATCGTTAATTATTTTGTTTATTTATGATAATAATTTATGAGGGAAGCCAATTTGAAAATTTATTAAAATAAATTTTATAAATTTATTTTTTTTACCTATTTTCAAAATTTCTGTAAAAAGGGCTGGTTACCCAAAACAATTTATTTGGCCAAAGTTGTAGCCCGTAAAATTCCCTATCCGGCTTAAGCCTGTAGTTTTTTTCTAACACGTTACGTTTAAGAGATACGGAGTTCGCAAGAAAAGTAAAAAAAATAAAAACCTGAATTTAAAAAAAATTTTTTACTTAATTTAATTTATAACTCGAAATACATTGATTCTAGACGATAAGAGGTTATAACTTAATTTGTAGATAAGCGAATGATCTTTAAAAAAGTTCTAATCCGTTAAGCCTACAAATCAATAATATCGGAGCTATGGTCGTTTGAAATCAGAAATTCAAAAATTTGCTTTAAAGGGAGGTACCCCCCAAAGGTTTGTACTTGGACAAAAATTTTATTTGAAAATTTGTCTTAGAGAAGTGTCCTTTATCACCACCTCGAAGGTTCTCCACGGTCACGGGAACATTCTGTATTTATAACAAGAACTTCTGAACTAAACACGATTTATGTTGGTTTTATAATATTTGAAGGTCTTTTCTAAACCAATTTTAGTAACACTTGCCCGCAAAAGCTGCAAATACTTAAACTTGTTTATAATACCTTCTGTTACGATTAATTACCCACTCCCGCTATGAAAATAGGGCTCCTCTAAGCAATCACATTTTGGGGCCAATTTAGTTCTTCCGAATTAATTCAAAAAACTCAAATATTGTGCTTCACAAACTTTACGTGGAGTGCCCAGTCAAGTTTCCATCCAAATTTTATAGGTGCTTATTTCAATAACGTGTTTTTTTGAGTATATTTCTAAATTTTATCCGTCCCTGGCTAACCCAATTATATTAGGCCCAATTTGTGCCCACCTATTTCAAAAATTCTGGTACTGTAACTGCATAAGCTAGTGCTATAGCTTTATACCTAATATTGCTGGCTTTTTTCTTAAATAATGCTCTTCCAGTGCAGGATTTACGTATAAACTAATAAAGCTATAGCTTAGGGTCTCCACTTTCTTGATACCCCAAAAAATTGTCCGAGTGCCAAAAGTGAAATTTGGCACTGACATATAATATTTGAACTTATAAAGAGCCCCATATCTAAAAGCTTAGGGCCTTATCAAGTCTGAATCCGGCACTGTGCTCTTCTAATAATAGTTTTAATTTTTTTTGCAGTTAAAGATTTTATATACTTTTTGGTGAAATTTGTCGACTCTGAAGAAGAACTACCTATTAAGCTTTTAACTTTAACATGGCATAGTTAAGAAAGGGGTTGTTAATCCCTTAAATGTTAATTTAGAGAAAAATCCAAAAATATGTAACCTACAGTCTTTTCTCTCCTACAACATATTATGCAATATCTTTTTCGAAAAAAAATATATTGGCATATGTTTCATTCAAATCAAAAAAACTCTTTCTATATGAAAATTTAAAATTTTGATATTTTACCTTATTTTTGAAGGGCGATTATACTCCCTAAACCCGTGTCTCAGCGGCTAAAAAAATTAAGGACCTCTTATTAAATAAGAGGTCCAAAAAATCCAAAAATATCTAAAAAAAATTATTCAAATCGGTGAGGGACACTTTTACTTGTCAGTTAACCATTTGAATTTGAGTTAACTCATGATTTGACTCGTGAAAAACTGAGCCTAAACGTCCTTTTTTTCGTAATTTTTAAAAGAACTTAAAAAAGAACCATCAGCCAACTCCTATTTTATAATATGCATTATAGAAAATGAGTCGAGTTTATACAAAAAATATCTAATGATGAAACTGATATTTTGTTTATAAACTTAGGTGAGATAAGGAACAAATCTCTATCCACAAGAAAGTTCTGCTAGTACACGTCAGTATAATTGTACAACACGTCATCAATTACCTTTATATACGTCTATCTTTTCTTGAACTTGACCGCTTTCACCAACAATATTTTACAGAACAGCAATAGTAGCGCCTTAAGGGATTACAACTACCGATGCGCAACCCCACACTTCGCCTGGGGCTCCCCTAAACATTGGACATACCCCGTTTGTCAATTTGAAAATTCAATGGATAAATATGAACTACTTATGTTTGATTTCTTCACTTCCTCTGCTTATCTTTAAAAATATAAAATATAATAAAATTTAAAAAAAATGTTATTTATCAAGAAATTTAATTGAAGGTGAAGAAATCGGGCATTAGCCTTGGAAGTCATTTAAAAAAATACTGTAACTGCCAAGTTACAATTTTTGTATTACGGTTTTACTATTATTTAATTTTATATCCTTTGTAGTATTATGCCAACAGGAACGATACTCTCGATGAAATTTATAACATATTTAATTAATTTGGAGTAACATAATCTGTAAATACTAATCCACGTTGTATGAGGATTGCATTTGTCCTCGCAGTAGATGTCTGACCGAACTGAAATATCTTTATTAAAATTATTCTTTTTGATCTTCTCGAGATCTACATATTTGTAAATAAAAGAAAATATAATAATTATCTGTTATCAAAACTCGAGAATAATCTCGAGTTAATCAAGCAAATTACATAGAGCAATAAAAATGAAGATCCTAATAATGATACACATACATATGTACATACTTTAAGGATACAACTACCAGTGATTAATTGAATTTGAAAGTTACAAGATTGAAATTTATTTGTACGTATAATTACGATAGGTACAAAGTCGCAGAGATTAAAATATAATAAATTTCAATATCTTGAGTAAATTAATAATTATGAAACGATAACGAGATGGGAATTTCAGGTTTCAGTCTGAAATTTTCAATACTTGATTAAATAATAGTAAACAGTTTATACATTATTTCTAAGAAACAATCCATAAAATGTTTATTAAAATTATAAAGAAATTAAAATTATACTTGCGATTGAATTTGAATTAAATGAATTGATACAATGTGTATTATATTTTACTGTATGTTGTACATAAATATATAATTTATTAGTCACCATTGAGTACGCATATAGAGATAGATTAATTATGCGAAAGCCATAATATACGTAGGTGAATAATTCATTGGTTAAAAATGCATATACATTTCGTACCTACTCCAGAGTTATGGATAACATTCGACACATTGACATATCAACAACAAAAATTTTATAGTAGTAACTTTAATCCAAGTCCTTGATCTTATCAAAATATAAAATCGAGTTAATATATTGTCATTAAAAATCAGAAATTCCACAATGATTTTTGTATACATTACATATACCACGATGATATTAATGAATATTTTTAAAAACATTAACCCACTTGTTATTTGCTGATATTTTATGATCCTTTGGTATTTATAAACAATCGTTTTATTAAGTTTATGTTAATATAATGACGTTCTGCCACTACTTGTTAGAGATACTACGTTAAGATATCGACTATTTGTCATGATATTACTTGTGCATAAATTTTATGCCTTTAAAGAATTTTAATTACAGGAAGCTTGCGTTTAAAAAATATTTTACAATTAGCAATTAACCGTAACATTCCTTCTTAAAAATTATAATGTCATAATTAATTATTGCAAAAATTACTAATTACCTTTTTAGGAAAAAGTTTTTATGTCGTGCTTTTAGAAGACGCAAATTAATTATTGAAAATATTTTTTTTCAGAACTGATTGAATGTATAAATTTTCAAGAAAATGAAAATTATAAATAGAGGACTATTTTACTCAACTTAGATAACTTGCATGGACTCTTTTAATAAATATTTATATTTTTTTTAATAATTGATTAATTGATCAAATATTTCGGATGTAGCACTGTATTAATTTTAAGTAAATTTTAAAAAATATCCATTTATTTTAGATATATCGTATTAGCTGCACTGGTAGTGGTTCAATGCCAACTTTGTACTGAAGCTCTAGGCTTATTGTACCCCGTTTTACATTAAGATCTTATTAGTATTTCGATCCACAGTTTGATGTTCACCAGAGGGCTGAGCTGGGGACCAAAATCCTACTCGCACCTCCACGTGGTGGTCCCTGGTAACTTGTGGGGGAGTCTCTGAGATCGGGTACCCAACCCCGGTGGAAGAGACGAACCTGCAAGGCAAACGCGAGAGGTAACAGGGTAAGAGGCCCTGCCCAAAAATCTCTGAACAAGCTATGGAAATGGAACAAGATAAGGAAAAAACGTTTACGGTGCAGGGGGGGGGGATACCCCAGTACCGGTCGCAGAAGGCTGTGCCGGAGCAGGCGCCTCGCGACCGTCATCCAGTGACTGCTCTGCGTCCTCGGTGGCCGACCAGGCCGGGGCGCAACAACAATTGACTGGCGAAGACAAAAAAAGAGGATCAAGGAGAAACTCCGTAACTGATCCCACCAAGAAAAGCTCGAGGAGTAACTCTCTATCTGAAGACCCAGTCGGAGCCCAGATAGACGAGTCCATAAGGCTGATCACTGAAGGGCTCAACACCCCTCAGACCAGGTCGATTTACCTACCGTACAAGAACTTATTAACTAAACAACTGCAGTTAATCAAGAAGGCGTACAAAAAAGATCACGACACTAGAGTAGCAGCAGCTACAAGGTCCGACGAGCAAGTTAAACAAGTCTTGGACCTGCGTAATCACCAGGACTCTTCAGGAGAAAAGGATACGGCATCTACATCCATATCCCCAGCAGACATAGAGGAGATCCATGCAAAAATGTCAAGACAACACGAAAAACTCGAGAAAGCAATTGAAACCATCAAGGCTCAAGGAGACACCATAAAAAGTCTCCAAAGCCAAAATGTTAAACTAATGGAAGAGATTAAGTTGACAAGAGCAGAGGCAACCTTAAACAAAGAGGCTGCCAAAAACACCCTAAACAAATTGGAAAAAATAGAAGCTACGTTCCAACAAATAGACAAAACCACACACGAAACAAAAACTCCCGAGATGTCCAAACCTACACTTGCTCAGGTAGTGAAGACCAAGAGCAAAGCGGTGGAACCAGAGACATTAAAAGATGCAATCACCAATTTCCAAAGGGAATCTAACCTGGAAAAGCAAGAGAAGGCTCAAAAAGAAATCATGGGGCGATATATGGACGACGGAAGCTCAAAACATGACGAAGGGTTCCAAACGGTAACCTACCGAAAAAAACAGACCACCAGGACAGAAAAACTAAAACCAAAAAACAAGAAGGAGTCAAACAGAAGGGATGCCTTAATTATCAAGGCTACCCCCGAAGATCTCAAAAGTAAAATGGGAGAAGTCAGGATGGCACTCAGGGGAGCGGAGGCCCCCCTCATCAGTGGCATTAGACAAACAAGGAAGGGGGACATTATAGTGGAGCTCGAAGAGAGCAATCAAATACACAAACTTAAAAATGTCCTAAAAGACAAAGTCGAAATCAAAAGAGACTTCATAGGCTTGAAAACGACATACACGATTAGAGACATAGAAGAACTAGCTACTGCAGAGGAAGTAAAAGAGGACCTCCGCAGAGTGGCACCGGAAGAAAACCTGATACTCAGGGACCTACGACCATACTACCAAGGCACACAAATCGCGAGAGTCGAGGTCAGGGGCGACGCGATCAAGGTCATGGAAAACAAAAGAACACTAAGAATCGGAATAGTCAATTCTTGCCGAATACGAGAAGAGCGACAAATCAAGAGATGCAACAGGTGCTGGCAGTCTGGTCACGCGACCAAAAACTGCAAGGCAGAAGACAGGTCAGGAATGTGCCTGAAATGTGGAAAATCAGGCCATTTTGCACACAACTGCACGGAGGCAAAGCCCTTTTGCCTCACATGCAAGCAAGAAGGGCACAGGACCACCAGCTACTCGTGCCCCACAACAAGAGGTCGACGCCGGAAAATCGACGTCGTTCATGCAGGCTAATCTAAACCACGCCAGGGCCGCCCAAGACCTACTTCTGCACACCACCGCAGCAAAAGATGTGGACGTTGTGCTTATCAGCGAACCATATAGACCAATAGACAGCTGCTGGACCGAGTCCATCGATGGGAAGGCAGCTGTTCTCACACACGATCGAGTGGCGGTCCTGAACTCTGGTAGAGGCCAGTGCTTTGCATGGGTGGAGACGCCTGCGCTGGTAGCATATTCCTGCTACCTATCGCCAAATTCCACCCTGGAAGAATTCATCAACCAAACCTGGAACCTCAATGACAATATGAGAGCACAGTCCAAGCCCATTGTCGTCGGTGGTGACTTCAACGCCAAGGCGACGGAATGGGGGTCTCCGAAAACGGATGCCAGAGGAGCCATCCTGGCCGAGGTTCTGGTGGAGCTGGGCTGCACAGTATGCAACATCGGCAGTTCCCCAACCTACGAGAGATACGAGTGCGAGTCATTCCTGGATGTCACGGCTGTCTCGTCACAGTTGGCTAACAGGGTTATAAACTGGAAGGTGATGGAAGAGGAAACGGCAAGTGACCACAAGTATATTTCGTTTGAGATAGACCAGCATAGATAGACCTCCTCCTTCAGGATGGAACTGGAGAAAGATCAAGAAACCCGACCTACAAGCTCACCTACAGAAACCAGACCTACAACACGTTGTCAAGAGCATCGGTCTTGAGGAGTTCCTCAGGAAGTTGTGCGATGAAGTGATGCCCAGAAGGGGCCCTAATGTGAGGAGGGGAGCTTACTGGTGGACTGAGGAGATCGCCTTGGCTAGGAGGCGCTGCCTAGGCGCCAGGAGGGCATACCTACGTCTGAGGAGGCTGACTGTCCGACGACGCGGAGAAACACTCTCAACCCAGTGTGAAGAGGCCAAACAAGAACTGAAAAGACTCAGAGATATCCTAACCATGAAAATCAGAGAGAGCAAGAAGGAAAACTGGAGGAAACTCATAAACGAAGTGAATGAGGATGTCTGGGGAAGGGCCTACCGGATTGTCACCAAGAAGCTGGGTAGCCCATCCATCCCTGGCTTGACTGAAGACAGACTCAGAGAGATTGTCCGGACCCTCTTCCCGGAACATCCTGAAATGACATTTAAGACCAAAAAAGTGGACGGAAACGTCCCTTACTTTGACGAAGCTGAACTGAAGGCAGCCGCGAAGAAGATGCCCAACAACAAGGCGCCGGGGCCGGATGGAGTCCCGTCGGTCATCATCAAAGAGCTGGCAGAGACCCGACCAGAGGTGCTACTGGATGTTTATAACGGGTACCTGAAAGAAGGGATATACCCGAAAAACTGGAAGAAAGCTAAATTACGACTGCTGAGGAAGGGAGACAAGCCGCTCGAGCTCCCTAACTCGTACAGACCAATCTGCTTACTGGATCACGCTGGCAAACTGTTCGAAAGACTGATCCTGCACAGGCTACAGCTAGAGATCGAAAAGACCGAGGGCCTCTCGGATAGACAATATGGCTTCCGAAGAGGTAGATCCACCACCGATGCGATCGACAACGTGGTCCAGAGAATCAAAACGACATTGGGCAAGAAGAAGAAGAAGAAGCGCTACGCCGTTCTGGTGACGCTAGACGTCAAAAACGCTTTCAATTCGGCGAGATGGCAGACGATCATGGAAGAACTCGAGAAGAGGGAGGTGTCACCATACCTCCTCAACATCTTGTCAAGTTACTTTCACGACAGGACTCTGGTAGTGGACGAGAAACTCTGGCAACAGACGCTCCCGGTGTCCAGCGGAGTCCCACAAGGTTAGGTACTTGGCCCTCTGCTATGGAACGTTATGTATGACGGCGTCCTCAGGCTTCCCACGCCACCCGGGGTGAGCATCATCTGCTTTGCGGACGACATCACGATCGTGGTAGAGGCAGACACGGAAGATGAGATGGAGCGATTAGTCAACGCTACCATCGCCGACATCGCTGAATGGATGGCTGCTAGGGGGTTGCAACTGGTCCCGGAGAAGACGGAAGCGGTCTTGGTTATTGGAAAGAGGCGGATCAGGCCGGTCCGGTTTTCCTTGGGAGGTCACACCATAACACCGTGCGACCAGGTTAGAGTGCTGGGCGTAGACATCGACCGGTGCCTTTCGTTCAAGCCCCACATCACAAGGGTTGCAACAAGAGCAGCAAAAACAACAGAAGCACTTAGCAAGATAATGCCGAATTTGAGCGGCCCAAGCCAAGAAAAGCGAAGACTGCTGTGCGCCGTGGCGGAGTCCGTCATGCTGTACGCTGCTCCGATATGGGCCTCGGCCCTTAGAAGGGTAACGTACAGGCACCTGCTCGAGACAACCCAGAGGAAGAGCGCCCTGAGGATATGCAGAGCGTATAGAACCGTATCCACAGAGGCGGTTCTTGTCTTGGCGTCCCTTCTGCCAATCCACCTCAAAGCGGAGATGCGAGACGCCAAATACAGATCCGAAAACAAGACCCTCTTCAAAGGCAGGTGTATGGATATCCAAAAGCAGTGGCAGTCGTCATGGACAGCGTCAGATAAGGGTCGGTGGACTCACCGTCTAATTCCTGAATTAGAGCCTTGGATAAACAGGAGACACGGTGAACTCACCTACGAAACCACACAGGCCCTTAGCGGGCATGGATGCTTCAGGAGCTACCTGCATCGCTTCAAGAGGTCCGATACCCCCAGCTGTCTCTTCTGTGGAGAGATCAATGATGCAGAACATACTATCTTCTTCTGTAACAAATGGACGGACCGCAGATTAGCCGCCCAAACGCAGCTGGGGCAGACCCTGACCCCCACCAACATCGTGAAGCTGATGCTGGCTAGCGAAGAGCTCTGGATGGTGATCGAGAGGATGCTGGTCGACATCATCTCCGCCAAGGCCAAACTACAAGATGAGTCACCAACATGAAGAGCAAAGTCCCGAAAGGGCGAAAAACCAGAGGCAGGAGAGTGTACGGAAGAAATGCCTAGCGATTCCCGGCACCTCCAAGGAGTGGGGTTTTAGTCGGTAAAAATCCGACACTACCACCCTAATCATCAGGGTGGTGTCTATTGAAGATTTCCCCACTCCCAACGCTCACAAAAAAAAAAAAAAAAAAAAAAAAGAGGGCTGAGCTAAGAAATTCTGCCGAGTCCGAGATTTGAACCCAGAATTTCCGCTCATAACTCAACTAGCAATCACACCAAGCCACCACTGTGGTCTCTTTTGGATAGAAATCCTTTAATATTATGCATTTCGATTTACCAATTATAAAAAAACAATCATTATAGTTCCTTTTACAGTTCTTTTACATGATTCACTTATCGTCTTTGAGATCTCATGAACAAGTTAGTTAAATTAGTTGGTTAATTTTATCCACCTTTAAGTACTAGTCATTATTCCCATTTTTAGGCAAACAACATTCGCGCATATAGTGGCTTTTGTCGAAAAATGTTTAGTTTAGGAGATATAGAGCAAAAACTGAAAAAACTCCTATACTACTCTTATTTACAGATTTTCTTTAATTTTAGCACTTTATCATAGTTTTAAAAGATTTATATTCAATATTTCAGCACCCGAATAAATTTCAACCGTTGCGGTGTCCTGGTTAATGTTCAATTTAAAACTAAATTTTATAAATTTACAAAAATTAAATAACTTTAGATAATACATAATTCTGTGCACTAGACAAAACTGATTTGCCTTTAATATGCGATTAATATGTACTTATCGGGTTTGCGAATTCTTAAAACATTTTGTTCAGTATTCTTAGCGCTAATATAAGCTATCAAAGATCGAATTTACACGGAGCAATGTTAACTATAATTTTTTTCACATTTATTTCTCTGCGTGTTTTTCTCCTCCTTTCCTTTTGCTCCTTCCTTTCCTGTTTCAACCTTAGAGGAAGATGTGTTACCGATTAACCAAATTTTATTCTTTTTAGGTCTACTGGAGTTCTGCACATAATCGGCAATCTTATGGCTCTATTTCGATTAATATACCACTTGAATTTGTTTATAAAAACTTAGTCATATGTATTATCGAGAAGAAGCAAAACAAAACATTGTATTATTAAACCATTATACTACAATAATTACTTTTCATTTTAAACCAGATTCAATATACAGATAAAGCTTTGAGATTATTAGTCATAAAAATAAATTTTATTGCCTTTTACTGTTTTATAGTTCATTCTATGGTCAGAATAAAATACCTATTTTATTTATTTCTTCATGTTAGTAGCATATAATTTTATGAAAACAAATATTTCGTCTTCACAGTGAGTTAAGCCTCGTAGAGATATTATTAAACGAGACTATTCATTACAGTACGAGTTTTGTGAGAAACTCACTTAAAATACCAAATGTAATTTCCCTACGCTTCGGTTAAATATAACTTATCTCATAATTACATTTACGTTTACAAAATAAAACAAAAAAATTGTTATGTAATCTGTTATACATTGTATGTACATACTATATCCATCCTACATACCATGAAAACTCGAATTTCATTTTTTTTAGACTATTATAATGGGATTAGAACCTCGCATATTCAGATTAAATTTTCACAAATTTTATCTAAAATCTTGCGGTGATTGCTGAACTTGTACAGGAGTTAAAACTTTGTAAGAATGGAACTGAAACCGGATTCTTTCATTCATTTAATGCCTAATTAAAGATACTGGACATCGATTGGACTACCGTCTTTGCTATATAAACAGGTATCTTTCCTTACATGGTTATAATGCGTGACATTCCTGTCTCGATTTTTTTCATCGTGTTTAGGGCAATCATTTTTTACTATCCATTGCTTAATAATGTTAATTATTCGGTATCATCAAAACTTGCAAGGAATTACAAAAAATATATTGAAAAAATATACAGACATCATAATAACTATTCTAAACCTATTATACATACTACAATATTATTGAAAACGAGCGGGAAATGCGGGTATTCAATAAGTAATTACTTTATTTACATTGCGCCACCATCGACCGGATTAAAAATATACCTTATTATCTTTTAATCGCCGAACCAGGTGATCCTTTTAAAGGAGAAGTAGAAATTTGGCGTCCAATTTGTCCAAATCAATAGTTTCAAAAAAAACTTATTGTAAAAATCTTAATAAATATAAGTAAAAAAGAACAATTTTAATATTGTATATTTGTGAACTGCAAGAAGATTGGATTTCTTTCGGAATTGAGATTCTTGCTTGCAGTGGTGCGTCGTCGTTTTGAATTTGTTCGCGAATAAATCCAGAATAGTTCTTTTCGTATAGATTTTCGTCTAAACTATTCAGCCAAACTTTTGCATCGTCTGTCAAGTTTTCTTGTTGAACAGTTGTCGAAGTCGAAGGTACTGTTGTCAAAATCGTAATGGGATATGTTTCATTAATTAACCTAATCTCAAGTTTAGTAAGTTCCGGTTGATTTTTTCCATAATCTAAGACGGAAAATTTTAAAATTTGCCGATGATATCCTTCGGCATTTATCTAAAAAGTGTTTAATTTTGTAAAAAAATGAAAAGCGTGGTTTGTATTATTTCATACTTGTAAACTGTAATTGCCCGGAAGAAGAAGTCTCCAAAATTCTCCATTTGAAGAGGTGGTAAAATTCATGTCTCGCCCAAGAACTCTTAAAATCGCATTATTTATTGGATATCCGGTACTGTTGTCCACAGTTTTTCCACTAACGCCTCGATGAGCCTGCTTAATTATTTCTACCAGAGCCTAAAAGAAAATATTTTGTTAATTTTCGATATAAAAATTATTGACGAGTGAACACTACATCTCTATTTTCTTCCCAGAACTGCTGTAATTTACTAGCGAGTGGATATTTACAACAAGATATTTCCAAAGTTAATTCCATACAACCATGCTTGAAGTAATTAAAATCTGACATTCCACCTAAGGATATTTAAAAATTTTGTAATATATTCATCTGACAGTAATAAAATATAATTATACCTTGAAATGTGTACCATTCAGCTCCATTTGTAATTCCACCAGGAAAATCTTCCACTGAACAACCCAAACCACGATGCATTGTTGTATGTTTATCGGCGTAGGTATGAGCTAAATGTTTGAAAACATCATCATCGGGCGACAAAGACGGAGGGTTCTTTGGTAAAGATGCTACAAATAAATTTCAATGAAACCAAGTGGTGGTAGAGAAACTTCTAATTTGGAATAAACAAAATAAATATTGGGGAACCCGGGCATTACGGCCATCCCAAACTGTGACTATCGCGAAAACCGATAAAAATATAAATAATTACATTTTTGTTTTACTTGACTATGCGTCTTGTCGCCCGAGTTCTCCTATACCCAAGCAGTTAATAGCATGGGCGCCCTTTAAGGAGAGGTAATGTAGGCAAAAGCCCTGCCCTGATTTTCGTTTAAAATTTAATTATTTTGTTTTTACCTCCTCACCCTCCCTCGGAGAGGATCTTTAGACGCCCATGACAGAAACAACGAAAAACGAAATTAGCATAAAATAAGAAAACAAATAAACAAAAAAGAAATAATGATTACAGTAATTTAAAAACAATATACCAATATAGTCTTCCCGCAACTTTTCTTGTTCTCGTCGATCTTTGACTTTGCCTAATTCACGTATTAATTTTTCCCATTCTATAATAACAATTAATTTATTACAACAAAATATTTTTCATTTTAAAAATATGTAACATAATACTGAAATGAATTTTTCCGGATTCTTCAAATAATTTTTGTAATTATTAGTTAAAACGGGAAATAAATTTAACCAAAACTTGATAATTTGTATGATACCATCATCTGTGATGATAGTTTTAAAATAAAATATCGCATTTTGGCTTTGCGGTAAACACCGTGACACATTTTTGTCTTTGCCTATCTATAATACATATTTTGAGAAAAGCACAAAGGAAACGCACGAAATAATAATATTATTGATTATTTTAGAATTTTTTGTTATAATATTAAAAATAAAATTAAAAACTTACTTTCTTCCTTTACACTGTCGTAAGGATAATTTGCCACTAAAGATCCACCGTGTAAACTAACCGAAAGAATAAAATATATTTTTTTCATCCAATCTTCCACCGCTTGAGTTTCCGGTTGTTTAGGATACAGATTTGTATTGAACATGGCAGGAAAGTTTCTGTTTAAATCAATTTTTCTGGCATTCAATCTACCATGCTCTCCAAAACACGTCCCTTCGTTTGATATCTCGAAACCGTCCGGATTCATACTTGGAAGAATATAAATTTTTGTGTTGTTCAACAACCACGTAATTTCGGCATTGACTCCATAATTATCTCCTAAATACTAATTTTTTCCATTTAAAACATCAAGCTACGGTGGTAAATAATACTACAATCAGCTACCTACCTTTAAGAAATGTAAAAGTATTTCTCGTCCCACAGCTTCATTTCCGTGAATATTTCCTACCAATTTAACACTGGGAATCCCATAGGCTGGTGCATCATTTTTAGAAGTTATTTCGACAACCCACAATTCTTTTCCTAATTCAATTGTTTATATTAAAGCAACAACATAAAGTCTATATGGAGAGTTTTACCTTGAACAGATTTCCCTATCGAGTCCAGTTTCATGGAAACTTTTGTGTAACTTTCTGTAAGATTTTTCAAAATTGAATTTAATTCGGCATATTTATGATATTTAAATTCAATTCCCGCAATTTTTGGAACACAAAAAACGATAAACAAAAATTTACTAAACTGCAATAACATTTTCAGCTTTTTATGGTTTGATAACTTCAGGAGAAGTGGTCTACACGTTCCCGTAGATACTTTATCGCAAGTTTTTATCCCTTCTACTTCCAATTTGGTTTAACAAAAACATGGAAACTGTGCTGGATAAAATAATTTTAATATTTTTGTTTAAAGGTCCGTTTTGCAAAACTTTTCGTATTAATATTCTTAATGCCTAAATGGTTAAAGATATTATTCAAGGATGGAAGAGGTAAAATGTAAACAACATCATAGTTTTAGCTTCCATTTGAGCTAATTTATGGTCCAAGCACAATGGAAATTTTCACTTTAAATTTAAAATTACAAGTTATTGTCGTGCAAAGCAAAGCTATAAATTTTATTATCAAAAATCTATTCGTAAAGTTGATTAAGGCAGGATTGAAAACCGCAACGGGATGTTTTCAAATTGTGTCTCTCGTGGTGCTGCAAGATAAAGTAACGGTTTTGCTTTGCATATTATTAAAATATAATATCTAAGAAGAGTTTTCAGTTTTTGTTTTATATTTTTTGGAATTAATATTTTTGGGTCGACACATTAAACCTCTTTATGATACCAGCATAGTATAATGTACTACCTCGTTTCCATCACAATTATCATAATTAAATCGCTTCGACTGGAATTTAAATTCATTTAAAGTTTATTTTTAAAAATAGGAATTCTTCCGATCGAATAATTAAAACTTTAAAATCTCTGTATTGATAATCTCTTGATTAACAAGTATAATCAAACCATGGAAAACTTGCAACTGTGTATTGGTGATGAATCCAATGATCGGCAGAAATTTCTCTTTCAGAAAAAGCCAAAAAATTCGCTATCGCCAGACTACCTCGAACGTAAGGAGTTCGTCCGAACATAAAAAGAGAATTCGGGAAGTCTCTCATCCACAACTCTAGAGAAAAAACTTCAGGTAGTTTAAATATTCCAAATAGACGAGATCTAGCAATCAACTGACAAATGGAATTTCCAAGTAAAAATTTACTTCTGACACTAGCTCAAGATTTAAAAATTATCAATAACGTAAATACAGAAATTTCGTCTAGCTGCAATGGTGTTAAAATAAATTCCTGGTTATATCCTTCCAAAAGTAATGAAGAAGTATCGGAGATTAATTTATTGCTGCACAAGTCTGGAAAAGATTTATATTTAAATTATTTGGAATTAATAATCGACAGGTTCCTTAATTTCTTATTGTAATTTAGATTTCAATTTGCAATTTCAGGTTACATTTTATGATAAACCTTTTAATTAAGTTTACCGAAACTCTAATTATTAAGAAAGACTTTAATAGAAATGTTATGAAACCCAACAATTTAGCTTTGGGAACTTGTTCTAATTATTTATGGAAAACCCTCTCGCAGTTAAAAGATTTTATTGTAATGTGCATTTTTAAGATTTCGAATGATTAAATAGTATTTTGCAGAGTCGAAAGAGCGCAGAAAATGATTTTCCCGATATGAAAACACTGGAAGATAAAAACACGCAAACGCTTACTTCTTTTGCAGAAATTTGTAACAGTTGCGGTTTTGCGACCGAATGCATTCACGAAATAGTAAACGGATTGACTCTTCACATCGATGAAACTTTTATAGACAAGATAAGGTAGTATTATATAAGTTACTAACCGCCTCCATTTAAGCTTATACGTTTTTCCTTTATCAAGACAAGATTTCCAAACAGATTTATACGATTTAACCATGCAAGGACGTATGCACCAAGTGACCGGCACGATTATTGAAGATTTAAAGATTTTCGGTGAGCACGCAAAGAAGCTGGAACAGGAAAATAAACGGCAACTTAATGAATTAAGACATCTGGAAACTAATTTCGCCAAATCTTTATTTACCATAAAAATCTTAAGACGTTCCATCAAGAAATTTCGAAAACGTGCTAGCGGAGGTAAGTTTCGTTCGGATCCAAATCAATAATGTCTAATCGACATCGAAATAATTTTAGCAAAAATTAAAAAAGAATGTTTAATTAAACGGATTAACGAACTAATTAAAACGAACAGCGTTAAGACTTCGAAAATATTACGAGCCAATGATAAAAGTGAAATGCTGGAAAAATCCTTACACGAAAGTACTATAAGCTTGGCGCTGTTAAGTACGGACAACGATAATCTTCAACGGGAAATCACTCATACGTTAAATGAAAATATTGGTATTTGTTCGGAAAAAACTTTGTGGAAAAATAGATTCGGTGAGTCGTATTTGGAAAACAGAAAATTGAAACAAGAATTAAACGGAATTCGACCGGAAATTCTTGCACTTTCCACGAGCATAAGTAAATTAAGCCAGAGTTGTGAGAATTTTATGGCAAAATTACAAGAGAGTACCCAGAAGCTTACCCGTAAATCAGAAGCGATTGAAAATGCAATAAAAATGTTAACGGTGAGTTGGGATCGATTTTGCTCTTCATTTTGTAGCTAACCTTTGATTAGGAGAATCCTCCGAGCGTGTGTGGCGTCGTAGATGGTGGATCTCCTCCCAGTTTGGCGTTTAAAAGTACATTTATCTGTAAGGTTTTAATTTTTTGTAACAAGTTCTGTCGTAGTTACTGGAAATCCGCTGGCAGATATGAGAAAACAAGTAGAATTAAATATTTTTAATATTAAAAAATTAGAACAGCACAACAATTGTCTTCTAAAAACGATCGGTCGCGTACAAGACAAAGTCTCGTACACCTGACGAGATAGGACTTACCGTAATGTTGTGGTGGTGTTTTTCAAAAATAAAAAAGTTGCGATAAATCCGAGCCTATTGATTTCTTCTTGTGTGTGGTGGGCGGGCGGGGAAAAGAAAATTGTTATACAAAAAATAATATATTAATGTCGATGCGGTAAAACGAAATAAAAAGAACGATGGTTAACTTATATAATAACGACCATACAGTCGCAATCTTTATTTACACAAATTTTTGTGTGTACAAAATAATGTGAAATAATAGATATTATATCTGTACAACAGCAATTACCGCTTGTTTATATTTAGCCGAGACCAGCTCGAACCAGTAAAACTCCGAATCCGAAAGAAAAAATGAAAGTATGAAATCGTTACACAAACATCGTAAGTGAAAAAGTGAACTACCTATATTCTAATGAAGAAATAAAATGAACGTGATAAACATTCAAAACTTAAATTGTCTATGTTAGTTGTAATACATAAGTAATTAAAGCTCGTTCAGAGCTGACCTCGTCTATTATGATTTTAAATGTAAAATACAATAAATTGTATGTATATTTACATTATATCAAATTTTATAATTTACATTTATTCAATCACAGGTCTTTCGAGGGAAGACAAATAGGCGACAAAACAACACATCTCTACATATTAGCTATCGAATGGAAACAGCAAATGTTAGCTTATAAATCAAAAAAATTGTTACCTAACAATAAATATAAGTATGCAAAATAAATAAGTGAAAAAAAATTATGTAATTAGTTTTTACACAATTAATTAGAATATGCAGGTTTAGTAAATGTTGATAAACCTAATGCTTCTTTTACATAGAGTAGTAGTAGTACATTAAAAACTAGAATGTTAAATTAAAACTAAAAAAATAAAAAGCATTTTTGTCAAAAAATATTTTATACTTTTAGTATTTTGTAAATTAAGAGAAAATGAAATTTGTATTATTTTTACAGTTCACCATCGCAGCAAATAAATAATAACTAAGTGATATTACAAAAACAAATAAAAAATAAATCAGATTTTATCTTCTGTACAACAAACTTCATAACTTGAGTGATGGGTATTTCATTTTTAACCGCCTCTTATTACGGTCCTATTCTCTATAGACAGGTTCGTTTACTGTGAAAATAAAAAAGAAAATTGTTATAGAATTAAATTTATCCTAAAAACATTAAATAAATATTCATATTTAAATTGAGCTAGGAAAAAGGATTATTAGCTCCGACTAAAAACACTTTTCACAACTTACACGCTACCACTTACTTTTACTCACCAATTTTCCGACTATGTTCTACACTTACCCCTATAGTTTTCTTCGCAATTTGCTTGTCGTAATATATCACACTCCAATTCGTGTAGAGCCATAATATGTTAAAAGCAATTTGGCTAAATATCATTCACTCCTGGTCCTGTTCAGTTAAAAAAAATTCAACAAAACGACCTTATGCAAACACAAACAACACTGAAAAGTTGTAATTTGTGTCTAGGCGAAAGCATCAAGCGATGAATAATTTTAGTAAGTATTTACAAAAATGAATGCAGATGAAATTTTGGTGAATTATCAAAATTCAAATGTGAATCCGTAAATTAGTTCATAGAAAATTATCAACTATTATTCATCATCATCGACAATTTATTATTCTTCTTGAAATTTTGGAACAATAAATAATTACCATAATAATGTGAATAAATCGTAACTCTATAAATAACATTAATATCCATAAAAGAAGTTTTATATTTTTGTTTTGTTTTGTTTTGTACAAAATATTCCTGGAGGAATGTTGTCTCAGTTCCTAACAGATCAGGCTAGACTTAATTTGAAATGTGTAAATTAAAATTTTATTAAATTGAAGTTAATCAATCGTGGTCAAACGTTTAAAATGACACAACTTGAATTTTATGAGCAGTTTTTTCTCTTTTAACATTGAAGAAATCATTTTTACAATTTTTTTTTATATAAAGCATACCTGATAAAAACAGGATTATTCTCCATTGTTGGAAAGACAATATCATTAAAGACAGAAAATCCATGAATAATTTTATTATAGATCTTATATATTTCGTTTGCTCTGTATAAAAAAATTGTATTTCGTTTACACATTTGTATCAATACATTGAAGTTGACTGTAACTTACATAATATTATTAAATTTTAATAATATGATATGCAAAGCATAGTGGCCTTCGACGTTCTAAATAGAAAAAACTGTTCATAATTTAAGATTACACCTAGATTTTATTTTAATAAATAATTTATTGGCTTATGAAAATAATAATTAATCTTATAAAATATCAAATTAAAATTTAAAAAAACGATAAGCTATAAGCATACAGAATATTTCTTTTGTCATAAGCTGAAGGCTTATAAAAAAATTTGAATTATGTGTTTGCTTATTAGCTTAATTTTTAAAATTTCAGATTAATTAATATGCAAACTTTTTATCTAAACGCTTTTATTTAGCGTGTAAAATATGTATAATATAATTTAACCAATTTGACCAAACTAGAATTTATTTATTTTATTTTCATTATTAATAATTATGAATATTGTAAATTAAGATTGCGCCATTAGTTCCCTTTGGTTGGAATCGTTTCAACTGGAAAATAACAAATTTGCCCCTAATTCAATTTTAGCGATTTGTATTTCAAGAAAACGAAACCAGTTTTTCAATTTCCAATTTCAGCATTTACTGCCATGCGACAATACTTACCCAATTCGTTTAATTTTGATTTAAGGCACACAAATACAAACCATAACACATGTATTACTGGAAAAATTAGGTTAATAATAAAAAACGTCAAACATTAATAAAAATGTCCATAACTCTATTTATTAGTTTCAATACTTTTCTTTTCCCGATACAAATATATACAAAATTAAAGGTCACGGAAAAAAAATTGACAAACAGTTTCACGATATTTAACTTGTCTAAAAAATGTACAAATATTTTAATGCATTAGGTATTGTAACAAATGCCCAAACCAAGTATTTCGACTGTTATTTTGCAGGAAAGCTTTTTCTGAGGGTCTGTGGTATCTGCGGTAATTAAATGCGGTATATTTTTAAATTAATGGTACTAGGCACCTGTTACATCTCCAATAATAATAATAATAATAAATTAGATTGTACGTTTTGTAAATAATTTACTACTTTTCGTTTACACCGCAAGTTTACTCATTGGCTCGATTTATACTTAAATAATCATTGCACCGAATTAAATTTTGTTGCAGTAATCGATAAATAAAGAAGGAGAGCCGACAACGATGGAATTAATTAGGAAAATAAATAAATTTGAAACTATTTGTCATAAATACAGTGAAAATATTGATTTAATATTTGCAAGCGAGCACAACAAACTTTTCAAATATGCTAAATATACAAACGAAATAAATATAACTTCGTACATGACTTGAAATATACTCATCAGAAATTTATTCTGCTCTCTCACGGCTCACACACAGTTAGTTATGTCACACTGACAAAAAATAACACAACAAGGTTAGTTAGTTACCACAACATACGGTAAAAAAAATTGTTATTATCATTTGTGGTATTCAGTCAGTTTTACAATAAGTACAAAATGTTGTCGAAAAAAAATTTTCAAAAACTGATTGAACACACAATGGAATTCACTAGCTACTTAAATTACCTACACAAAAAAGAAACAATAACTTTTGTTTTTATTTTGCAACATATGACTTAAATAGATTTTCGTTGCAGTTTTACCATCAGTCAGTCTTTGTGTATATTTTATTCAAACGAAAAAAAAATCAAGGTAAAAATCATGCACTTTGTAAGGTTCTTTATACAAGTAAAATCACAACACTGGAGGTCTTCATGCCACACAATCATTAACTTGCCTGTTTTATTGTAACTTCCTTTCTTTAGACGAAATGTATTCAAAATGATTGTTCTTAATAAAATTTCAAGTAACTCACTATTTTAATAATTATTAAAAGGGTAACTAATTAGATTTATAAATAACAAAGTAAGCTTCTTCCACTCGGAAAAGCTCGCTAAATTGAAACGACACACTCGACAAGTTTAAAAACGTATTTTTTTGACATAAAATTAATTAAAAAGATTTTTTTTGCTGCATTATAAACTAATTAATTACTCGTCACCTAATAACTCGTTATTAGCACCCGTTTCTTCTATTTTGCATAACCTCATCGATTGAGGCTTTAAAAAAAACTACTTTTTAATAGAAAGGGAAAACATAAAGTACACCAAACCAAATGGCCCACATCAATACTATGCCATATATAGTATAAATTGGATTCTCACCATCTGTAATTTTTCTTGCGAAAAATTTGAGCGTTTCATCTAATAATATCACTGGTATTGAAAACTTCATTACGGTCGTCCATTCGTCAAACGTAAGCGGACAAACTTGGAATACAACCTACAAATGAAAATCAAAATTGAATAGAAAATTAAACTCGAAGCATACAGCTCAATACTTACGGAAAGTACATCAATGTAAAGAATTACAAAGTGAAGGGTGAAAGACAAAACCATCGAACCCAACAACCAATAATTGCACCAAGGTGGCATAACCAACAAGGATTGATTTTCAGATAAACTGAAATAATTTTATTAAATACAATAATATTCCTTCTTTTACGTTTCTCAATTTATTTAAATTACCTGTTCATGGCGTTTAACATTTCAATTGTTACTAATACCGAGAGAGCCATAGTCATGGGGTGAGGATCATCAAACACTTTACAATCGATTCCTTTGAAATCTTCAGGCGACGTAATACAGGCCAAATGATGTGTCTAGAATTAAATTTAATATTGTTAAAAATAATAAATACGCGCACCGACGTATTTAAAATTCTTTTAAAATATACCTAAATCGACATAAATATGATATAACATGAAAAAAAGCAAAAAATAAAAAATAAGCCACAAGATTTTCCAATTGAAAGCTTACTGAATTCAAAAGTAGAAAATAAATAATTTTTTTTTGAAATTTAAAGTGTTGATGGTTCCTAGTTGCGGCCAGATATTGGACGCACTCACTTGTCGTCAAAACTTTCAAGCATTACAAATAGATGAAGTTATCAAACATTATTTGAACAACTTTTGCTTTACACTGCAAAAATTAATTATTTTTTGCAAAGTTACTTACCAATTGGAAATAAGACAGCTGAGGTCCATATGGTGAGTACATGTACCACCAAGAAGCAGCACCGACGGTAGCTGCGCCTACATATCCACCAATAGCCATATACCTGAAGAATAACCATCCAGAAATTAAACCTTCATCTGCTTTACGTGGTGGTTTGCTCATGATATCCAAATCTGGTGGATTGAAACCTAAAGCTGTTGCAGGCAAACCGTCAGTTACCAAGTTAACCCATAAAAGTTGAACGGGAATTAAAGCTTCTGGTAAACCAAGAGCGGCAGTCAAGAAGATGGATACTACTTCACCAATGTTCGACGAAATCAAATAACGAATGAATTGTTTCATGTTATTGTAAATAGCGCGACCTTCTTCTACTGCAGCTACAATTGAAGAGAAGTTATCGTCAGCCAACACCATCTCGGATGCGGATTTTGCTACAGCAGTACCGGAACCCATAGCAATACCAATTTCAGCTTTCTTCAAAGCAGGCGCATCATTTACACCGTCACCTGTCTATGCATAGATAAAACGATAACATAATTTACATGCTGATTCGATTAATAAAAAACAATTAACTTACCATAGCAGAAATTTCGTTCATACTTTGCAAATATTCAACAATTTTCGATTTGTGCGCAGGTTCCACTCTGGAGAATAATCTTGCACGACCGCAAGCTGCTTTTTGTTCAGAAATTGGAAGATCGTCAAATTCGCGTCCAGAATAAGATTTGCCAGTTGTATCTTCTTCTTCGGTAAAGACACCGATACGCCTGCAGATAGCTTCGGCGGTAGCTTTGTTATCACCAGTGATAACAATGACACGAATACCGGCGGCACGGCAACGAACGATGGAATCAAAAACTTCTTTACGTGGTGGATCTAACATACCGACGACGCCAACGAATGTAAGATTGACTTCATAAGTGTAAAATTTGTTAGAATCTCCAAGATCCATTTCTTCGGCTTTCAATGGATTATCGGCCGTGGCTAAAGCTAAACAACGCAAAGTATCGCGTCCGGTACCGTATTGTCTGGTCAATTCGAGAATACGATTTTTCAAGGTATTGGTAAGAGGTACCTTTTGAGCTCCGACGCGGCAATGTGTACATCTATCGAGAACACCTTCTGGAGCTCCCTTAACAAATAATTTAGGTCCATTACCAAGCCGGCTTGTTTTAAGTGGCACGCAATACGAAGACATAGATTTACGATCTCTCGAGAATTCCAAGGTAAATTCTTTCTTCCATTTGGTTTCCAAGTCTTGTCTAACGACGATGGCAGAAGAACGACGATCTCCAGATTTTGATACGCCAAATGGATTTACTTTTTCGGCTAAAACAATTAAAGCGGTTTCGGTAGCTTCTCCTACTTTTTCAAAAGCTTGCTTGAATTCGTTAAAATCGATGGCCGAATCGTTGCACATGATACAGATTGTTCCCAATTCGTGGAGGATATCGTAATCTTGACCCTTAACTTTTTGGCCTTTCAAGAAAACTTCGCCAATAGGCTCGTAAGTCGAACCGGTAATTTCGAATTCGTGAAAACTGCTATCGTTTCCTTCTACTTTCTCAAAGGCAAACATGCGAGAAACGGACATTTGATTGGTGGTTAATGTGCCGGTTTTATCTGAGCAAATGACGGAAGTGCAACCCAAAGTTTCTACAGAAGGCAACGATCTGACGATGGCATTTTTCTTTGCCATACGTCTGGTGCCTAAGGCAAGACAAGTTGTAATTACGGCTGGTAAACCTTCGGGAATGGCAGCGACGGCCAAAGCTACGGCAATTTTGAAATAATAGATAGCCCCTTTGATCCACGATCCTCCATGAGCTGGATCGTTAAAGTGTCCAATGTTGATGGCCCAGACGGCAACGCAAATAACCGAAATGACTTTGGACAATTGTTCGCCGAATTCGTCGAGTTTTTGTTGGAGAGGAGTTTTAATTTCTTCAGTTTCGCACATTTCGGTACGAATTTTACCAATGGCAGTGTTCAAGCCGGTACCGATAACGACGCCACGAGCTTTGCCGGCTGCTACGTTAGTACCAGAAAACATAATATTCTTTTTATCTTGGTTGACCGCTCGTGGATCGGGAACGGGATCTGTGTGTTTAATAACGGAAATAGATTCTCCTGTTAAGATAGATTGATCGATTCTAAGAGTGGTAGAGAATATTTTGGTAATTCTAATATCAGCTGGAATTTTGTCTCCTACGGATATTTCCACGAGATCACCTGGAACTATTTCTTTCGCACGAATTTTTTGTACGCCCGATTTATCGCCCCTGCAAACTTTGCCCATTTCGGGTTCGTATTCTTTGAGGGCTTCGATAGCTGATTCGGCATTTCGTTCCTAGAAGAATGTATTTTGAATTTTAAAGAAATTCTAAGATGATAATTTTGGAAACGTGCAATGCAAACTTAATATACGTTATGTGTAACGAAATTTGTCAACTCTAGAGCGTCATTTTGAAATTCCTCATCGCAACGAGAGTCATTTAATAAATATATCAGATAAAATAAGTTAAATTCGGTTAGAAAATGTGGGAATTTTTGGCTTTCTTTCGTTGTCTTTTAAAGACGACGATAATTCCCTTGTTAATTTTGATATCTAAATTTAATTTATGCACCATAATAATAATTATGGACGATCGCGTGTTCACGTTACACGTTAAAACTCCAATTAATGAAAATGATTTTTCAATAAACTCACCTGCCACACACCGACCACTGCATTTGCAATAAGAATAAGTAGAATTACAAAAGGTTCTACAAAAGCGGTAAAAGCTCCATCGTGTTCTTCAAATAACGCTAGAACCTGAAACAAACAGTTTCAATCTTTTGAAAAAAATATGTACATAACATTTTCTCTGAGATTCGCTCATGCGAAAACTGAAAAGACTAAAAATAAACACACAACTTTCGCTTCCAGCACAACAAAAACTATCACTCGAATTAAATTTTGAAGAGCACTTCATAATAAAAATCAATTTCCTATTCACGTATTTATTTTTCAATAAACCGAAAGTGATAGTGCGAAACTTTACAATTTTCTTGTTTGATATGTATTCTACTTACGAATGAAATGATGGCGGCTAATAATAAAATCTTGACTAGAAGATCGTCGAATTGTTCTAAAACTAATTGCCATAACGTCTTTCCTATAAAAAAATTTAAAAATTAATCCTCGTTTAATTTGGCTCACTTAATTACAACATTTTTAACGACTTCATTATCTACATCCATTGTATATTTCCTCTATAATACTCCAACGTAATTAATTTACACCCAATTAACCACCAAACCCAAATCTATAGTAAAAATCGCGATAACGTTCGTTATGGTGCAAACGAATAAAAAAATTCGATAGCATTAAGGTTTTTAATAAGACTAGAAAACCCACGGGTTATGCGGTGAAGCTATAAAACTACATACTTTTCCATTTAATAAAAAACCTAGGCAAGTTATCCTGGAAAGTGTCCTTTGTGAGACTACCTTAAGAAAAGAATCAAAACGAATTTTTATATCGACGCAACATAACAGCACCTAATATCTAATCCATTATTTCATCAACTTCTTCTTCGGATGCAAAGCGAAAAGCAATTTTTTTTCATTATTCCCTAGCACGAGAAAAACCATTTGACTATTAATTACGCATTGGAGAATAAAGTCAAACAACCGCATTAAATCAATGTCATAAAAAACTGTAATTTATATTTTATTATTATTTATAGGTATACATACGCTGAATATTCGTTATTGTGGTTTTCAAGAAAACTTTTCAATATTATCCAAGCTAAAATCAATTACAACTGAAACGGAAATTTTTCCTTACTTGACAAAACATAAATTTTCTTAATTAATTTAGATTTTACCGTCAACTTCCAATGCTTCGAAATTATATCGCAAGAAAAAAATATAAATTAGTGAAAATTTTTTGCATAACATAAAACACGTTTGTATAACAAATGAAGATTAATGGGTAAAGTAATATTATTATAATCGGACAAAATTTAAATTTCAATTAAGCAATACAAAAATGATTATTGTTAAAATCTTAAAATAATTTTCGACACCGATTTCTTCACGGACGATTGATGACTCGGTGTGACACTTGTCTTTCCAACAGAAAATTAAGAGAAATTATCGCAAATTACTTAGTATAAATATTTCAAAATTTAAATGAACCAAAACCACGAAGTAATAAATAGAATTTTGTGAAAAAGACAAAACTGTCGCCGAGGTGTGCGAAAACGTCGAACCCGAGGAGCCAATTACGAAGATATTTAAAATGCTAAATGAAACAACCAAAACAGAAAAATTTCTTATTAAATTGTAAAATTATGCGATGTGCCAATTTAGCATCCCATAAAAGTTTCCGAGTTTTTCGATGCCGGCGTCGTTTTAAATGAAAAACTACGCTTCCAGAATAAAAGAGAACTTCATCAATTTAAGCTCCAAGTACGAGATTAATCTTATAAGAAACGTCCGCAAAATTGCACGCTTATTCACAAATTCATACCTCATAATGGAAAATTAAAATTGACCCTGAATTATTACTTATACTAGTCATCGGATTAGTTGTTATCATAAAAAAATAATATATCTACATTATATCCTGAAACTTGAACCTATCGATTTCGCACCTCAATTTCGAAAATAACCAACTATAAAAAAATATAGAGCAGATTCGCCCATTGTTTCTAACATAATTAAAACTTGCGTTTAATTATCGCTTATTTCTAGCAACTTCAAGAGGAAACACTCGAAAATAGCGAATCTGAACATTTTGAAAGCACTTGGCCTATTTCTTCATAAACGAAAACTAAAATAAAGATTTGGGATAACTTTTAATTTAAAAAAAATGTAGATTGGTTACAGCAAGCGAATTTACAGTATTGGCCATAATTATAGCAACCAACTAATTGAAAAATAATAAATTCAATTTAAAAAAAATTTGAAACCATTTAGGACCTTTAACCATTACAATCGATTTTTTATTATCCATTGAAGTATATCCTACGTTTTGGAAGATTTGGAAAAAAGTAAAACAGAGATATTTAAAAAAATGTTTTTAATGCTGCATTATGCATTGGACATAATTATAGCAACTTTTGTATTTTATGCATTTTTAATCAGTTTCTTGCAGTATTTCATAGAGGCAAGTATTTTATTTCATAAAACGGTGTTTTTAGAGATGGGTCGCGGAAAAACAATTTCGGTAGATTTAAGGCAACGAATTGTTAACTTGTATAATGATGGTGTGAAACAAAGTGACATAGCAAAGGATTTGGGTTTGAATAAATCAAATGTATCAAGAATAATTAGTGCATATAGACCAGAGCAAGATGTAGCACCAAGAAAAAGCTTAGGAAAGCCAAGAAAAACGACGAAACTAACTGACAGACGTATTTTAAACGCTTCAAAACAACCACCGTTTCTGTCATCTTCAAAAATTTTGGCCTTTTTAAATGAAACTGATTATTTGAATGTAAATTCAAGGTGTATTCAAAGAAGATTAGTTGATGGAAAGTTATTTAGTCGTCATCCTGCAAAGAAACCTTTGTTATCGAAGAAGAATAGTAAGGCCAGACCAAACAATGTAAGAGCTGAACAGTCGATGAATGGAAAAAAGTTGTATTCAGCGACGAATCCATATTTAATCTATTCAGAAGTGATGGAATAGCTCGTGTAAGGCGTCCTGAAAGAAAAAAATTGGATCCCAAGTATATTTCCCCAACAGTAATATTATGGTCGTGCTTCTCAGATTTTGGTATGTGAGCAGTTCATCGTATTAACTGTATAATAGATCAATTTATGTATAAAGATATTCTTAAAGATGTCATGTTATCATATGCTAGTGAGATAATACCACGAAAGTTTATATTTCACCATGCTAACGACCCGAAGCACGCCTCTGGATCAGTTAAAGCGTGGTTAAGCAAAGAAAAATTTAAAGTTTTGCCTTGGCCGTTAGAGTCACCGGATTTAAACCCAATAGAAAACTTCTGGGAAGTCCTAGATTAGAAAGTACACGAGAAAAACTAAAAAAATTTGAATGAACTGCATACAGCACGATACAGCACTCCAAAATAGTTGGGTTAATATTTCAAGTGATACTATCAATAAATTGATTGAATCCATGCCAAAATGGTATTCTCAAGTTATCAGGGCGAAGGGATATTATACAAAGTATTAATATAATGTGTTTTTCTTATATGCTTTTAATATTTTTTTGATAATTTATAAATAATTTTAAAAGTTGCTATAATTATGTCCAATGCATAATGCAGCATTGAAAACATTTTTTTAAATATCTCTGTTTTACTTTTTTCTAAATCTTCCAAAACGTAGGATATACTTCAATGGTTAATAACAAATCGATTGTAATGATTAAAGGTCCTAAATGGTTTCAATTTTTTTTTTAATTGAATTTATTAAATTTTAATTAGTTGGTTGCTATAATTATGGCCAATACTGTACATCGAGTTGCTTTCATGTAGATTATAATAACGTAGTATCTGAAGAACCTATAATATAATCCCTAATAAATACGGTGACGAGATTTAAAAACATCATTGTTAATAGTTACTCTTGAAGTCTTGAAGATAACTTATACTTTAAACACGATTTTCTCGAAACTACATTTTCGTAGTTGAAAATGCGCGTATCTCGGTTAATTTTTACCCGAATGACTTGAAATTTTGGAACTATGTTTAGAATTCAAGAGATGTAATCTGAGAGAGAAAAATATCCGAATATTTTTACCTCGCTGAGAGAGCTTGGTATATATTGTGTCGTCGCGATATATCCAATATAATATAAAACCACTGATTACGCAACACTGTAATTAATTTTTAAATAGTGAACTTTTTAAGACAAATTTAATGTCGCAAACCGCAATTCATTATCTGCTTTCGTTTCTGAAATATACAGACAACATAAAAACATTATAGTGTTTAAATATCACAAACCATTACATAGCTGACATTATTTTAATTATACGAATACACTTCTGTGATTAAAAATCAAACGTCTTATGCTCCATTCTTTAGTTCACTCGATTTCATTCTCATATGCCAATTTGGCATCTAAAAAAGATGGCCGACTGTTGCTTATATTTTGCAGATTCGTTTTATAGAAGTTTGACTGTATTCAAGTAAGAGCTTATAATAGTATATAGATAATCAATAAGAAACCTCTGAGAAAGAGAAATGCACAACAATGTACTATGTATGTATGTATGTATGTACGTAGGAATGTTATCTGCAACAATGATGATAATAATAATAATTCTATATTATAAGCAAATTTAGCTATTTACCACAATAGACCGAGGTAAATTTTAAATATAAAAACAAAAGACCACCGATAATAAATTTTTACGTCAAGTAGTTATGCGTAAACTTGTTGCTGAATACATAAATAAAATATAATCAAATTATATTATTATTTATACATTTAACTGATGAATAATATGTGTCAATGAATAATTGAATTTACACTAATTGACACTTGATGCACAACTGCTCAATATAAAAATTTATTATCCGCAGTCTTTTGTTTTATAACGTGAAACTTGCCATGGAAAATTAAATATTTATAAATAAAAAACAAATAAAGATTAAGAACCACTATTGTTAGTTCTTTATTATTACTATTACCAACGTACTCTGTACAAGTTTGTATAAAATTGTTTATTTTTTATCTATTTGAATTTTAGCCGTAATATTGGGTTGGCAACGAATTTATTATTATTACAGGTTTACAGGCAGGGTGGTTTCGATCTATTTCAGGAAACTTATTTATCAAATTATGAAAAAAGTTCATAACATAAACAACTTAGATCTCTAAATACTTCGTTTGATGTCAAAATTTTTGATAGATATGTTCAGAAAGAAATCTGGGCCAGCCTGTATATTCTATAATCTAGACAATATTAAAATTTTCATTTTCCACCTGTAGATCTCGGAAACATAATATGCAAATAATTGATATTTCCGGCGTCTTAAAAAGTTGACTAAATATTTTTCATGATATTATAAAACTATAATCACTTTGTACTTGGTAAATTTTTTTAATAAAACCGTGAACGTCACTTTCCTCCCTATTAAATACGAAATAATTTATAACAAAAGAAGCAACGAACAATATCCGCATCATCTAAAATATTTTTAATAGATGATAATGGCAGCGTAATTTATGTAATTAAGTGAGCATAATAATAATAATAAAGTTGGTAAAAATAAAATATGTATAATATAAAAAACACTTACCCTCTTCAGCGGGAAGTTCTGTAACAAAAAAAATATAATTAGTAAGTTTTCACATAATAGCCTAATTAAACTTAAGATAAAAATATAATATTATTTCTTTGAGGATCCAGAATAAGTTTATTGGATTCACGAATGGTGCCCCGAACTTGAATCTCTGGAAAGTCGATAATTTTTGAAGAGTCAATATTTTTGCAATATATACAGTAGCTGATTAGCATAAGAGCGAAACTTCTATTCTGTCAAGGACTTTGCACTAACAAATTTTAGACGTCATCTTAACTGACGCACGACGTTCTTCCACGTTTACCTGAGCTCAAAAATAAAATTCCAATTAAATTCTTATAAAATTGCTTCTATAATGAAATTAATCAAAATATTCTGGTCGGCACGTATAGTAAGGATAATAATAGTAAACAAATCCTTGACGTTTATGTATTATTCGCCTTTCAACATCGTACAACGATAAACTACCACGTCATACTTTATGAATGTTATTGTTAAAAACCCAAAGTAAAGCATATTTTAAGATAATGACGAAGTTTCTAATTAGAAAACTTTTTGTTCGATAATTTATTGGTAATTAAGACTCCCGAATGTAATTCAATTTAGTTCAATTAGGCACTCGTTTAATTTAATCCAACGAAATTCGTCTTGCTTTTCCTTATTTATTACGTAAATTGAACTTCCTTTCGAATTTGGCTGCAGTTCTCGACTCGACAATTTTACCATTTAGTATAAAAATAATGACAAAGTTACACGTCGTGTTTGTTTTATTTGCGTAAGACACATAAAAGAAAATTAGCGATTAATTATGTTTTGCAATAATTATATATAATTATTAAAAAGATAATAATATGACATTGTCGCACAAACCTTCGTTTACAATTTTCGACAAGGAAAATGGTCAAAAAATTTAATATGTAATAATTTAGGAAAAAAATATAATATAATAACGACGTACGAATAATGGAACACAAAGTTGGCACAAATCTGCTATGCAATTTGGCAAGAAAATTAACGTTATAACCATGAATTTCGACATCTAATACGCAAATCGGTGACACATTAAACACCTTTATCCATAATAATCAATTATATTACGTAAAATTAGCAAATTTTAAAAGTAATTCGTTGCGAACGGGGTCTTGGGAGAAGATACCGACATGTCGGCCATTCACGCAATATAAATACTTCAAACCTAATCATCGACAGAAGCAATGGCTTAGTAAATTGATCGTAAAATTTACAAAACATGTGCTTTATCTGTGCTTCTGCGGTTTTAATTGCAGGGCATTACGTCAAATAAAAAGGCATCACTTTGATCGACTTGAACTTAATGGAAAAGTCATTTTGATTTAACTTATTAAAACGTGTTGTGGGTGGAATGAATGGGGAAAATGAACGTAAACTATTTTTAAACGCTAAAATCATATCTTAAGCGTGTATTTATATCTCTTCAAAAGAATAAATGATGCATATATATATTTTTCTTGCGGTGCGCCAAAAACATTCTTCTCGTATACACAAGTCAAACAAATCTTATTACAAAATATTACACATTAACATCAATAACCACCAAAATTCAAATAATCAATATTATAAACCAAATAGACAAAGAAGTTATGTAAACCAATAAAATCTTTCATTTTCTTTTTTTTTTTGAAAAACGGATAAACCTACGTTTCATTATTTATTTAAGTAATTCTATCCGTTTTCTTTACCTTCGGAATTTTTGTTTTAATTCTCTGGCCAAAATTAAAATTTTTGGCTAGAACGCCACTACTTATACATTGGACTAATGCCAAACTATAAAGGTATTTAAAAAAATGGGACTCGGTCAAGTTTATCATCTACCTACTTGTATTTAAAACGAAATGTGTATAAATAAGTGTTCTTGGTTTCGACTCGAAAAAATTATATTAAATTATACTAGGTAGACTTAAAAATAATTTTAAAACATTTTCAAAAACCGAAAAGCGTTTTATTTTACTATTAGATATCGACAGATCGGAAAAAGAAGAAAGAACTAAAGAATCAAAAAAAGATGGAAAGGTTCCATTTCACTTTTAAAACGTCATATCAGATTTGATTTGATAAAGAACGATATGTATAAATATGTCACCACGACAAGACGAAAGATTTCCGTGTGTTTGAAAACATCACAAGGAATTGGACTACTGGCTTCGACAACTTTCTTGTCGGAACGAGGAAGGCATAACAAACCAGGAAAGAAAGTTGTCAAGCGAAGAGAAAGATCGATTGATTATGGTTTACTGTATATTTGTAATAACCGGAGAGGCGTTTGTCTCGACCAAACCAACACAAAGGGCCCTTCTCTTGATGTTTGGAAGAAAAATGACCTTGCACTATTCAAAGCGGCCATTGTAACTTCGATCGATCTGTTCGTTCGATCAAATTAAAAGCCAAACAAACTTGGACCATATTATGATAATGATGGGAAAATTTAAATTTACGATGTACGTATGATGAATTTTGGATTCATCGACCATTGGATGAATTCGCTAGTCAGTCATTCGTCCATCGCACGAATTTTAAGACAGATAGATATATTCCATGATACCTCACTCATAATTAATTGTACATGTATATACATTGTATATTGGAAAATATACAACGGCATTTTTATAATTAAAAAGCATGAGCCAACGATAATTACTTTATCATATGACATGGAAATAATTATGATAACAAAAAATTTTAAAAAAACTACGACAAATTACCATAAATACGTAGATGCTGATATTCGTACACAACAAATTGCAAGTTTCATTATTAAAAACAAAGCTTGAACAAACTTTCTTATCGTTCTACCTAATTCCGTTGGAAAAATATTAAGGTAAATCTTACTTCAAGTTCAACGACACAAGGTATAACAATAATAATGCGTTATGGAAAAAACAGTATATACTATGGAAGTTGCCAATCCAATAATATTTGATTTTCCTCGCATTTTGTCCTTCCAGTTATGTCTTCCTGTTCACCTTCGAAAATGATTCGATTAGGTATTATAATTGATGTCGTGATAAAAATAATAATAAACTTGACCGTATTTGCATTATTTTAGATACATATTACAGTAAATTCTCGATCAACCGGCACTGTCTTGACTATAAACATGCCGCGCGATTTAAAATTTTCAGCTGATTGAGATGTAATAAATAAGCTTGTTTCATAAACTATTTAATAGTTGCTATTTCAAGTCTGGAGTGCTCCTTGTGGGATTTCCATGCCGGCTAATTGAATGCCGTCGAATGAAACCTTACAATAATCAGTGAAGTGGAGCGGTCAGAAGGGCGGAACGGGTACAACGTTCCTTCTAATGTAAGTTTTGTAGTAATTAGACAGAAATGGGCGTTAAAAAGTAATAGGAGAATGAAAGGGGCGAGCGATCCTCTCGCCTCGGTGACACTACGCCAATGCACACTCGAATCAATTTTTGAGAATGAAGATTGACCACAGATACACAGGCATTTTTCGGAAATGTTAATTTTCCGATTGATATAATAGTATTTAAATATCGTGTTCGTACTTATCTGCCTCTTGATAAATGAACGATTAATAGGTTTTTGTTTTATATAATAATTATTAATTAGGTCAAGAGGGTAATAGGGACCGAAACATTTTTAATGTTTAATCGCGATAAGTAACCAGCACACGCACACAGCTTATCGTAAATTCTTAGGACAAATTTTTAAAAAATCCTACATGGGAAATTAATATTTTTGATTGGAGAAAAATCGAAACAGCTTACTGGAACTGGGATGTTTTCAGATCTTATTCAATTGGAGGCCAATGGACCCCTAATTTTATGTACCACGTGAAACGGGCTTTTAGAACAATCGACGAAGGTTAAAATCCTACATAAAGCACTTAATGTTCCATAGTAAAAATGGATTTTACAATGCAATAACGACGTGTAATGCTAATTTAGCACCAATTACCCCTGTATTTGTAAATGAGAAAGGTATAAAAATGGATGCTTACCATTAGGTCCATATTTTTCTTGATTTCTTTTAACTTGATCTGGCGATAATCCTCGTTCAGGATCAACAGAAAAGTATTTGGTTACTTCGTCCACCGTTTTCATGTGGGAGTCATCCATGGTGTTGGGTTTGATTTATACTAAAAAGAAAAAAAATGAAATGAAACGCACGAAAACAAAGAAACTATTATTAAACGAACTACAATGAGGGAATAAATTAATTTATAAAAGTTGGAAATGCGGTTTCGACGTAAACGACACGAAAATCAAAAAACGTAACCTCAATTACGATGACGTATAATATGGCAAATGTCGTAATACAATAACCCGTGAAAAGTGCAATTTCATTGATATTTATTAAGTTTACTCACCGTTTAATACAAAAATTTAGCATAAATCCTCACAAGTAAATGTGTATTAAATTTATTTACTATAATAAATAATTAATTATGTTTAAATGTCCTCACTAAAAAAACACGGATTCGATTATTACTTCCTTACGATAAAACTTCAAATGCGTACAAAGCATTTTATAACCAAAGAAATTTTTACGTAAAACATGTCACACCGCCATACAAATGAATTATAAATGGTGATTTTATCTAAGCGAACGTGGCTTTGAGAAATTACTACCAAAATTATAACCTAACTTTTAAACGTAATTTAAAATAAATATGATAAGCCTTATAATAAACGTTGCTGAATTAAATAATAAGCCGAATCTAATGCACCACACACGTGAACGCCGTGGATACTACTGCAAAAATTCTAGTTCCACTAATAATTGTGTACGTTGAATCATGTGGAATAATTTCATTGGTCGGTTTTGCGTACCGCGTGATCTATCGAGTTTGGGCGCTAAAATTTAAAACTCGAATTGGTGCTCTTTCCCGCAACGACGACGACGGCGACGCTCGGGTTATCGATAAACAAAACAAAGAATAAACTAAATTGACATTTATTTATATCGTTAATCGATTTATATAACCGACTATATTATTTTGAGAACACGTAGACGTCAAATGTTTTAATAACAAATTATAGAGCTTCCCGGGTGCGGGCGCTTTGCCAACAAACCAGCGGACGTTTTTAGCATGTCCCGACGCGTCTTTTTAAATAATTTTTGCTAAGCTCCTTCACTCGACCAATGAAAAACTGGCTCGTATGACAACTGGCAGAATTAAAACTTCAAACGTAAATAGACATCAACAAACTAAAATGTCTTATGTAATGGATATTATTTTAAAGGCACTTTTTGCTCTCGATATTCCCAAAGTCTAAAAAAACTAGTTTTCTCAAAAACGAAAATCACTAACGGCAGGTTATTCCTTTTTCGTCTTCTTTTGTTGTGGCAACAACTACAATTTTCGGGTATTCACTTGCACTTCACTAAAACTTACCCCTACACAAAAATTTCTTGGTCCCTGAGGTAACACTTGATGTTCACTTATAAGTAATTTAACGGAAACGACGTAAAGGGTGATTAGCACCCCATGTAAAGCTCTCCGATGAGCGCTTGAACAGACGGCTAGTCAGATGCTAATGCTTGAGGTTTTATAATCTCAATACTACACTACCTGTCACAGATGGGATACATGGTCTGGCATTTTGCCCAAACCCTGGATTTACCTCGCTTTTACTCTGTTACATCTCGGCATGTAATTTCTGAATTGTGGCGATTAATTCGATTTAAATTATTCGTCACAAGCCATGGTTACCCTTCGTCCGCATATTATCTATGGTATAAACAATATCGAAAAATCGTGGAAAGTTTCTCCAAAATTTTTCTTCCAATATTTCTTCTTTAATATCGAAGGAGAAAATTGAATGCGGAAATGCGACATTTTGTTAAATTTCCATAGTTTTATTTGACCATTCACCTCGATAAGCAAACGTCTCTGATTCGGAAAGTTTAAACTCGTCCTCATCAGTATTATACTCATATATTATTTGTTTTTCTTCAAATCTCAACACGGTATTTTTCCAATATTTACTCTACAATAAAAAGTAGAAAAAATAAATAAATAGAACCTATTCTTAATTATATATTTCAAAACAATTCAAAGAAAGTTATGTTTTCAATTTTCTTTCTAATTAATTGCACAGCCGTTTATTTACTTTTCATTACCTCCTATCCTAAGTCCTATATATACTATTATACCAAGTAGTATTATCTTATTTATTAATAATTGTATTACTATTCTTTAGTCAACATGCGCTGAGACGATAATGGAAACGTAAATATTTTATTTTCGGTGAATGAATTAAGAAATTTTTATAGATAATTTGGTGCTACTAACTTTGCACTCTTAATGTACATAAAAGATTATTTACATCGTAAAATAAATGGGTTATTTACCTAAGTCATTTCCTCTCGTTTTCTTGTCTACAAAAACCCAAGTTTCACCAAAAACATTGTTGGTGCGGGTCTTGGGTGATATGTGTGCGGGCCAATTTCGACTGAGCTTAAAAAATAAAAAATCTGAATTTTTGAGTTTTCTTTTAAGTTCACGTTAGCATGCAATAATTTTGAAACAATGTCGATCTGCGGTGACGCGCAGCGAGAATTATTTTTTAAGATTAAAATATTGAAATATTTATGTGACTTATTTTAAACGTTTCGATCGTCACATCGCGCCGTAAACTCGTACAAATTGGAATGTTCTATTTTTGGAAAAAAAAATTGCAGTCTTCGATGTAAGAATATTCGGATCGTTTACGTGGGTATTCGAAAAAAAAGTCAAATTCGTACGAGGTGGTCCATAAATTTAATAATTGGAAGGTTTTATGTACAAAAGTAGGTACTATTATCATCAGCTGAGATTTTAAATATAGAGTAGGCAATGAAAAGCGTAGGCAACATATAAATATGCAAGTCTGAAGCTTTCGTAAGCCTAAAATAATTTTTTCGCCATGGTCAAAAAACAGATAAATCTAGAAACTAATCACGATTTCTTTTCCGGATAATATCATTTATACGCAAAACGGTGCTCGGTGTGTACGGAAAGCGCCAAACGCATAACAAAATCCTCGTTTCAATTTTGCATTATAGTTTGACCTAAATAAGTATACGCGTAAAAATATCAATTAACAAATTCTAAAGAGCCGATAATTTTAAACCGATAAAATGGTGCAGGAAATTTTGCAACAAACTTTATTTTGGTAGAATGTACCTGTCAGTGAAGCATCAAGCAGATCAAATTTTAAACAGTTGGGTTTTAAACAACTGGATTGTATATTTTACTAATCGAAGTGCCAACTGGAAGACACAAACCAATTTTTAGTAAATAAAAACCAGAATAAAATATTTTGTAACTACGCAATTCATGATTCAGGTGTTCCATTAAAACAAGGCATCGTTAAATTTATCATAAAATTGGTAGTTACTGCTCGCAATAAGCAAAAGCAAAATAAATATAAGAATTTAAACTTTCGGTCATTAATCAGAGTATTTTACAATAAATTAGGAAAAAAACAGCATTATTTAAAGTTATACAGTTTACGTTATTCTTATTTTGCAATTTTCAAGTTTGTAATAAAAAGATCTGTTTTGCGCACTTACATTACAATATACTATTAGTCAAAATGCGTCAATAATATAAGATTCAAATGAACGAAGGATGAAGAAAGAAAGAAAAGCGAGTTTTGTGTTAGACCAACAACAAAATGATTTTATATTTTTTTCAGTTTTTCCTAAATAGAAGAAAATTTATAAATTTATTTTTTCGGTGTAATTATTTATTTTCGCACTTCCGGCAATAAAATGACAACTTAACTAAAATGCAGAAAAAAAAGGCAAGAAGAAATAAGGTTTTTTGGATTTGGCCGAAAAGCACCCCTACCTAACCCTCGATAATCTTTTTTGTTAGCTCTTTATGTGTTGATTTTACAAACTTCCTTCTTTAATATATTACCATTCTTTTTCTGAAGGAAAATGTTTCCTAATTTATAATATCAGTTAGATCTCTCTTTTTAAGCTGATTATTAAAAAAGACACCTATTATATAGAATTACACGGTACGCGACAACTCGGCACTTTTAAACTCGGCACCGGACTACTCGGCACCGGACCACTCGGCTTTTACCAACTCGGCACCGAAACAACTCGGCACCGGATAACTCGGCACCGTCAACTCGGCACCGAGACAACTCGGCACCGAGACAACTCGGCACCGAGATAACTCGGCACCGTAAGAACTCAGCATTCAAATTTTTAATAAAAAATATAAAAAATATTTTATATTAATATCTTCTTGTAAATATATAAGTTCTTATAAAATATTAATATATTTTGTTGCTATTGAAAAACATTTATTATAAAATTACATTTATTAATTTTTTTAATTTAAAAGATGGGTATTTGTAGATATTAATCCATTACGTAATTATGTGACAAACCGCGCAAATACTCTAACATATTTTCTTCCTCGTAATTTGTCACTTTATTAAGGATACGCAGATCTGCGTCTTCGTAGCGTTTTCGTTTTGGTGGTGCTTCATACCCTGCGACAAATCGTTCGTAATCGGCATCGAATGTCTTTTGTAGTTTTATTAAATTATCGATAAATTTAAATAACTGAGGATGTGCTACCCCATATCCTTGCTGTAGCTTTTTATGACAAGCTTCCGCAAAATTATTCGTTCGATCAACACCAAGCAACGTACGCTGATATACCGACCACACTCTGTAGGGAAACAGAGGTGGGGCTCTCGTTCCGTTATTTCTCAGTCTACCAATATATGTATTAGTGAACCAACTAATTATTGGTTCTAGTTCTAGGGGCAGATAGTCTTCCAGAACGTTAAGTGCCGTATCAATGCCATCTTCCGGAACAAAAGCTACCGAGGTTATCATACGCGATTTTAATGCAAAATCAGAATCGGTATTATAACGACCAAGAAGGTGAACTTCTGAAAGATGTTTGCGAAGATTTTGAACGAGATGAAAGAAGCAACCTCTAATATTGACATCCGGAAATTCAGCGCGCAGAGCATTATGTATGCCAATCTCATAATCTACATTAATGGCATCTGGATTAAATTCTGGCCACATATCTTTAATCATTCCAAAAAGTTTAGGGTAGGTTGTTTGTAACTTGTTCGGAAGCAGACAAAAAAGAACCGGAAAAACAAATCCGCGACCTTCACCACGACGAACAAGCAAGACAAATATTTGGCTGAATAATGGAGGAGTTAACAAAAACGTACCATCCATATAAACCTCTCGCATTTGTCCACTCCAAGTTTTATGGTATTCTCGCCCAAATATCAAAATTCGTTGTGAATCGCCAAATCCAGAATCTCCCAAAAGGAACAGTTCAAACTGTCCAGGATGACTTTCATATTGACTATGTTGAATGGGCAAAACTATTTCTTCACGTGATTGTGGATTAGGTGTTGCATTTTGATCAACACGAGTCCTGTTGACAAGTCTTCTCATCGTTTCTCGCGAATGTAATTGTCCTAAAGCAGCTTCTGAAATATTTTGAGAAACCCCAGTTCTGATTTCTTGGGGGCTTTCCATTGTTTCTTTAGCTTTTCTTTTAACAGCTGTGGTAATTTTTGCAATTTCAACTTGAACGGCATTGCCGGTATTACTGCACGTATGTGGGATTCGTAAGGAATGAAAAGATCCGTCAATTGTGTTTGTCCATATGCGCCCATTACAATACGTTCTATTGCCAATCAAATTTTTTCCATGATCCTTATTTTGACAACGCCAAAAAAATCTCAGACCGTCCATACTCGGTTTATCTTTAACATATATGTAACCATCATGATTGTATCTATCTACTTCTCGTTGAGATAAAATTTCATTGGGATTCATTTTAGTTCTGTATTTATTCACTGCGATAATTCGTTTATTAAAACTAAGAGTAAAAACTCTCTTATATACTTAACTTTAATTACCAACCGTGTCGGATTAAGATATTATCTGAAAACGGTATTAAAAATTGGAATGCAGAGTTCTTACGGTGCCGAGTTGTCACGGTGCCGAGTTGACGGTGCCGAGTTGCCGGTGCCGAGTTATCTCGGTGCCGAGTTGTCTCGGTGCCGAGTAGTCCGGTGCCGAGTTATCCGGTGCCGAGTTTTACCGGTGCCGAGTAGTCTGGTGCCGAGTTATCCGGTGCCGAGTTGTCCGGTGCCGAGTTGACAAGTGCCGAGTTGTCGGTTTCCCAGAATTACAGCATTAATATCTTCCGATATTTTCATTTTCCATGTTTTTGTTTTGAATGGCCGAAAAGACAACTGAAGAACTCAGGTTTATTTCTCAAATTTAATAGGTTTAAATAAAAGGTTTTCAATTCTATCATAATAAAAATATGTACTGATGGTATTTCAGTTTCAAATCACAGTTTCAAATCCGGCGCCGGTGAAATTAGTAATATTTTTCGGAAACAAATGACGATTAGTCCTTGTAACAAATATTAAATTAAAATAAAGTACCAATATCAGATTTTCTTTAAAAAACACTTTTAAAAATAAATAGCTCGAAAATTAAAACGATACTCGGATGGTGTAAAATATCTTTATATTTTATTATTTTGTTACAAAATATATAGGTAATACCTAGGAGCATTATTTATATGTTTTGCTGTGGTTTAACTATTTTTCAAAAACATGATTTTTTTAATTATCGGATATCTATTATGTAGGTACCGCGGTAAAGTTACAATTTCTATTAATACAAAACAACACTGTTTTAAATAAAATTTTAAACTTGTCAAGCATTTAATTTATTGTAGTTGTACACCAGTTCAAAAATTTGGCCCCGCGTAGTGCGCATTGTTCAATCGTGTTGCTAATTTTTGGCAACGTCTAATATTTTTACGTATATACACTCATCCAATATATTTTAAAATATTTTTGCCAATTATTACGTAAATGTCTAAATTAAAATTTAATTTTTAATTATTCATTTTAATTTATAATTGCTACCGATTAAGTACCTATGAATAATTTTAAACAATTGTTAAAATTTAATATTTCCGAGAAAATTTAAATTTGTATATTCGAAAATAAACAACAAACATTTAAATAAACTACATAAAAAAAAGTAATATTATATATATAACAATTTTAAAACAGTATAGTAGAACACGTTCTTTAATCAGGGGATGTAGCTCAGTGGTAGAGCGTTCGCTTTGCATGTGAAAGGCCCCGGGTTCGATCCCCGGCATCTCCAATTTTTTTTAAAATTTGTTTTTGCTACCGGGCTAGTTCCTTGCCCGAAGGCGAAATAAACCTCTTTTGATTGATACAATTTTAATTCTTATCCGTTGCAATGCAAGAAGTAAAAAAAATGAAAAGTATTGAAATAAAACTTTCATACCTGCAATGTCAGTGTAATCCTAATTCCTTTTATTTTTTCTTTCCGAGAAACCTTCACACTATTATTCTCAAAAATTTAAACACCCTGAAATTCTGCAATGGGTACAGAAAAGATTTTCCTGAACGCACTATACATTTCTAACCTAAAATAATTTGAAAAAATGGTTGAAGTTACAATAAAAAATTTTGATCAAATTTTGCCAGAATTCGAACAAGAACTGAAAAAATGTCGGTTTGTCGCCATAGATCTGGAATTTAGCTGTTTAAATGCTACAAACAATTTGCAAAACAGGTAAAAAAACTTATTAACCTCAAAATTTTACAACCTGACTTTGATGAATTTCTTTCAGTATTTTTGATTCTCCCTCGGATAGGTATGAAAAATTGAAGAAAACCGTCCAACAAGTAATTCCGCTACAAATTGGTGTTACTCTATTTTCGTTTGATGCTGACGATAATTCATATCATGGAAATACTTACACATTTTACACTTTTCCGAAATCATTTCTTTCGATTGACACTAAATTTACATTTAGTTCCTCATCGGTTCAGTTCCTAACGACGTACAATTTTGACTTTTCCAAAGTATTCAATTATAGATTGTGTGCTTTACAAATTTTTTATTTAGTTAATTTAATTTTTAGTCCATCTCTTCTGGCATTCCATTTTTAAATCGGAATCAAGAAAAATTATTGATAAATGATTTAAGAAACCCTACGTACGATGATATGATTTTTGAGATGGAAAGGTTAATAAAAACTAATAAAGAAGTTATAGCACTGTGGTGGCCGAAGGCAAAATCAAATGAAAGTTTAATTTTAGAAAACTTTCATTTGTTTAAGGATAATTTAAGTATGGCATATTTAATGCACAGGGCGCTGAGAGAGAATTTTGAAAATCTATGGACATACGAAGACGAAGAAGGATTTAAAGTAAAACTAGTCAAACCGATCGAGTATGAAAAATTAAATAAAAAATTTAATTTAGACGATCACTACACTTCAATATTACTTGGCTTCACGAAAGTATTTCGACTGCTGGTGTCTCACGGGAAGCCAATCGTTGGTCACAATTTGTTATTGGATTTATTGATGATGATCGATAAATTTGAAACTCCTTTGCCTAAATCTTATAGAGATTTTAAGAAATTGGTGAACAGCTTGTTTCCGGTTGTTTTCGATACAAAATCGATTTGCTTTGATCTGCGTCGAAACGTAAGCGATAGTAAATGTTTCAAATCGACTTCCTTAGAAGAGTTGTACAATTATTTTAGAAACGAGGTGGGACGCCATTTAGCGCCCTATTCTCCTTTTATCCAACCTGCAGGCAACATACAACAAAATTTTCATAACGCCGGTTGGGATTCTTATTGCACTGGATATATCTTCATAAGAATGGCTCACTTTTATGCCATAGATAACGAAAAGACAAGAAGAAAGTTTATGAGTTCCGAATTGATCAGAGCAGTTTCTAAATTTGTTAATCGTGTTAATGTAATTAAGGGAGATCTGTCTTTTATAGTGAGTTTCAGCTTTAAAATTTCATTTTAATTTAAATAATTTGAATTTTGTAGCAGTTGGATGGAGATGATCCGATTTCGAAAAGACCACCATGGTTAATTGTTGAATCTTTAGAAAATAAACCTCTGGATATAAATCAGGTAAATATAGTTAGTAGTTTGTGATCGTGATCATCGAGCGGCAATAGAAGTAGTAGTTCATCTAACGTTTTGTTGCAATTAAGTTTAGTGCATTATGTTGACAACGGGATACAAAATACCGCCAAGACACGAGCTCTATCAGAAAAAAATGGCAGTTGAACATCAGTTTTTTCTAATAATTTTTTAGAATAAACAAATAAAAGGTGTAAACGTTAAGTTGTCAAATTAAATCTTCTAAAATAACTTCCAAATGTAACCAGCCGTGGTCGTTTACCTTAATTACAGATTTTAATACAGCTACTCGAATCGTGATTAAATTATGAGAAATATTTGTTATTTATTTATTTTTTACATAATATTGTCTTGGAAAGAAAATTTACTTTGAATAAGCGACACGAGGGAGTTAATCACCTCAAATATGTGACTTCATACAGTTTTCGGCTTAACGAAGGAAAACTAATATTCCGTTGTCATTTTCCAAGATGGTAACCGAAATATTGCCAATACAACTTGTACCTCGGCTGGTTTTAGTCCTATAAAGATATATCTATATATTTGCTAACAGGTGTACTAAATATTATGCTGGCAGTGGACACAGAAATATTCTTGTGCTATCATAACTGACTGTAATAAAAAATATGGTTTTGAAAGAGGCTTTAAATTTGGTATTATAAAATAAAAAGTTATTATTTTCTCGCAATTTAGTTTCTTTTCCAAATGCGAGATTCCTTAATGTCAATTGACTCGCTTCATCATAAATGTTGAGGTAAAATTAGTATAAAATTGAAAAATAAATCTTCCAACACAAAATTTATTTTTCTTAGAAATTGAAAATTTATCGAATAAAATAGCAAAATGGAATATTTAAAGTCGTATCTAAATCTTTATTAATGAATAAATGTCAGAAAATATAAATAGATGCAACTACATTTATCCATCAGCTGGTTAAAACCTTAATCTTGACCTTGGAAAGGAATGAACTAAATTTGATAAATTTAATAAATTTTATATTGAAATTTAGGTGAGCTGTCTTTTAAATATGCATGGATACGTAGAAGTAAGGCCATTTTCGTATAAAGGACATCGCGCAATTGTGGCCGTAGATAATTTTACTAGGTTGGTATTTCTTTTTTTTTTCTAAAATATAATAATAACCGCTTAGAGTATAAATAGACGATTCTAATAGTAAGTGTGATCTTGCACAGAGGTTAATTATTTTAAAATAACTCCGAATCTGTTATGTGCATGAATCAGATTAACCAATTCCTTCTTAATTAAAACTGTTTTAAGCGACAACTATTAAGCACCTGCCGCTTATTAATAATATGTTAACTTGGCAAAAACAAAATTTTATCTATTTTACTACCTAATAATAGTATTAACATAATCTATTCGGTATTTAAGGTGATATAATTTTAAGGAAGGGAATCTTGCTCAGTCAAAAAAAAGTATGCTCGATTAAGAAAAACAAACCTGTGTACTAAACTCGGAGATATTCGCAATGTAAATTTTTTAATTTAATTAAAAAACATGACGTGGTGACGTCGCAGCTTTCTGTTCAAAATAGATGAAAGTATAATATGTCCAAATTTGGTGCATATACAAAATAGCTTCTGCCATCAATTGCGCTTGTCAAATTAAATGTCATAATATTAATTTGGGAAAATATTCAATTCGGGGATTCCCAAAACTCCTGACATTATTTTGTTAGTTTGATGCAAAGCAATGATTATTTTAGTTTTTGTAATAGTATCTGAAAATAAATAGCCCGTTATATTATTCAAAGAGACCTTTAATTATTGCGAATTGTAAATAATTTGTAATACAAACGTTGCTTTGTTGTAACTTCCAACTAATGGAATTTGTATGTAACCAACTAACATTTATATTTTATCATTGTAGCGCTAAGAGAATTTTGAGACAGTTTAAATCTCATGATGAATTTAAAGTTCAGTGCTACAGCATGTTAAGGCATTCTCGAATAGCAAGAAGCGTGTTATGGTAAATAAAGGTAAACGTGGGATAATGTAAAAATATTAATGTTAAACTTGATTGCAGGAGCGGTTTTTTGGTTTCAGGAATTTTCGTCGCATGGTATGGATTTTTAAAAGTTAAATGATGCTAAAACAAAATATAATAGTTTTTTCTTATGTTAATAGACTTATTTATTATCTACAATTTTCTTTATAAATCCATTTCTAAATTCTTCTAATTTTTCTAATGGCATTGGAAATTTCTGGCTATAACGACGCAACTCTAAATTAATAGTGGTGATAATGACCAATAGATCAAATTAGACAGCAAAGAAACCGCGACAGATTACAGTTGTGTAATTTTTTTATAAATGTTTTAAATTTTAATGTTCTCTCAACAATACAAGGTAAAGATTTTGGCAGTAAGTTTTATTGATCTTAAATCTAAGATTTATGAGCATTTTATTGTTCCGATGTACTAATTCACAGTTATTTAGTACGATCTAATGAGTTTCTCAATTTATGTGGCGTAGATTTTATTCGATATTGAAAGGTAACCGTTTCCGCATTTACTGCACTACATATTATTGTTGTAAGCAATAATTTGAAAAAAGATTCACGTTCTGAGTTTTGTGGAAAAACTTTTGGTATTTGTTGATTTAGTTTGTTAAAATTCCACCTCTTATTAACTAAGCAAAGTAAACAATACAAGTAAGTAAATTATTTTGCAGAAGCAACATTCAAGACACAATATGGATGCCATCGTAAAATGCGATCGTATTTTATGATATACAAACGCCAATTTTCAGCTGTCGACCGCTATATATTTTGGTAAAATTTAAAAATAATTTGACCCTCGCTAAAATCGTTTTAAATTATTTAAATATATAGTTCACTTCGTGAAATAGTCTACAAGTACGTCATTTTTTTTAATTAACTAATTTTGAAACTAGACGATGATGGTGCCGATTGTGCATGTCGCAGTTGTACCGAATTTCAACTAAAATGACAATTATGAAATTGGCACATGCAGAATTTTTTATTTTTAATGCGAGCCCGTCACAAAGCAATTTGTTTTATTAGGCTTCCAAGTACCGGAAATGCTGCTTTTAATTTTTTTCAAAATGTTGAACAAATATTTAATAGTTATCAATTTTTGCAAAAACGCAGTTTTAATATTCGTCACCTACGAGGGTAATACGAAAAGGAATTCTACCTAAATGGTAAAATTTTATTGATACGAAATTTCAGTTTTCTTTTATCAAACCTCGTAATAATATTTCATGTTTTCAGATATTATTATTTGAAAGCGTGTCTGTAATATTTAGTGTTAGGTAAATTTTTAATGAATTTTTCAATAATTACCTGGATCCTGGATCCAAAGGAGTGTGATGGAAGCGATGAATAATTGATGGAATAATGAAAATCAAGGAAAGGATAAAAATTTAAAAATGTTATATGCACGTGAGTTTGTCTATAAAAATACGAGCAAATGCACAAGGTCTATCGAAATGATGCGAATTTGCAAGGATCTACGAAAGCCAAGGAAAAAGATAATTTTAGATCATTGTGAAACAATGATCGGCTTTGCCATCGGCCTACGAGTTTTTAAAGTATAATGTAGGTACATTAAATTTGTATGTAGTAGCTACAATTATAGAATTTGTCATTTCGCCAAAATGCAAAATTTTATTTAATAATTAACATTAACGTTTATCAAAAGTGCCGCTAAAATGTTCTTCGAAATAAAGTTATCCATTCCTCAATAAAATACGAATTAGTCAAATAGTTATTTGTGTTAAAGATTCTGCCTGTTACTCCCCACAAAGCTACAAAATATATTTTTCTACATTTGCATCTCAAAATTTCAGAATTTTCGCTCCCGCTCCATATCTCAACAAGTTGAACAAACCCCCTCAGTTAACGTATACTATTGTCAAGTTACATTGATTGTACAGCTAGCTTGGTCTAGCGGTAAGAGTTCTGGAGTTGAAGAAAACTTATGTGAGAAATTATTGGCACATAATTTGGGTTATTCCCGGGTACATGATGGTCGAGATGAAAAGTGGAAAAATGCCGATCTTCGCCAAATTAAATTAAATTACAAGTAATATTATGTAATGTGCCTACTTTTGTAGTAAAACGATCTTACCCTTGACTTTGAGAGCGAATAAAACTTAAGGAGTGGTTATGTTGATCTAGCTTTAATTCACGAACGCGAGGGGGCTTACAAGCTATGGTGAATAAATTAATTAATTAATTCGTTGGTAGGCAACAAGCTTCACAAATAGTCTGGTTGCGTTAATGGGTAATTCAATAGCAAACTTACAGGAATCTACTTTTAAAACCTACGTTTAAGCTGAAATACAAGCTCCGCCTTTTAAAAATTATATCAATCGTAAGGGTGGGAATTTTGCACTTTACTTTAATATCTAATTCTTATTGTTTCCATTAAATATATTATAAGATCGTTTAAATTGTTTTATAATAAAATGGAAGAAATCTTATTCGAACTATAAACTATTATCTATAAGCATAGGAAATTCGAATAAACTTCAAAGATTAGTTTACGAGTTATAATAATTAGGAATTGGATTTACGTACTGATTATTTTTAATTTAAAATATGTATAAATGCATAATATAAATTCGGTATAATATTATAATTTCGCATCTGTTGTAAAAAAATTTGCAATCGTATAAAACCATGCACAGTGCATATCTGCGATTTAACCTTGCAAGATAACGAATGCAGAAAACTGAAGTATTCCAATTTGCTTTTGCAGTTATCCAACGATAATTTATTATAATATTATGTTGTATTGAAGATTACTATATTATTATGTTCAAAATGATGAATACACATATACAGTGGCCGTAAAAAGTATTCGTACACCCCTATCTTAACCATGTAAATAGTACATTTTGAAGCCATTCTTTGACACATAAAAATCGAATCGATTTAAACGAATTTTGAGTTTAGATCAGTACTTGGGCGTTGTAGATTTTGATTCTATGATAGTTTTAGCATGATTTAAGCCAATACAAAAAAATTTGGAAAAGAAAATAAAAATTTGGTGGACATTACCCCTTAATTATTTTTATTTAGGACTAGTAAGATAAAAAAAAATTACATGATATTTGCCGAGAGCCCTTTCACCCCCCATGTGAGAGTGGGTGAGATTCGGCTTGACCCCCCCCCCTAATATTTTTATATTTACTATTATGTACTTTAAAACACAGATTCTTGATAAACTTTAAGAAGAAAATTTATAATTAAAATAAATATATTTTTCCGTTTTCACGAGGCTCCTAAAATTAACGAGGCCCCTAGGCAGCCGCCTTTTCTGCCTTAATATCTGTAATAGTGTAATCCGGCACTGGGTCTAATCATGTCTAATGCTGTACGTGTAACCATGTTTAACCATTTTCGAAAGAGAAAGAAGCTGATTGTTCAGAAGTGTATTGAAGGGTTTTACTCTTTTGTTAGTACAATAATTCAATACTGAAGAAAATAAAAATTTGAATATTTTTATAATAATATTATATTATTTATTTTGATTATAGAAAATTACATTCATTTATTACCTACACTTATATTGTATGCTATTTTAATCGAATTAAAATTATGCGAATTTATATTATTTAATAAAATATTTTTGTATTCATCTAAAAAGTAAACATAGGTATTAAAACATTGGTGGTAGATTTGAAACGAAACGCAAATCCCCACCACAAAATATTATTGTGTTGATAAGATAAGATAAGACGGGAGAACATTTAAAATATTTCTAGCATTGTAACTCAAAATATATATGAGTTACAAATTATCATTTCGATTTATTTGGGCGACTGTATAAAACAGGCAACTGTAAATTTGCTTTAAATTGTATACAACACTTACCCATCTTTGTGATAATGACTGAACTATAATGATTCATTTCATCTCAAATTATTCCCGCCTGATTTTAATTGAACAATTATATGCAATTTCATTTATAATGTGTTATAGATGAAATAAATTTTCAAAAAATGTCTTTATGAATTCTTTTAGACGTGTACATTATTTATATAAGTAGAATGTTATTAATTGATAATTACAAATATGGTATTTAAACACAATGAATTCTAAATTACACAGATTGCAAAAAAAAATATTTTACGACAGTCCTTAATTTATCGTTAATATAATTTCAAAATTTGAAGAAAATCCATTCAGCCGTTTTTTAATGCAAGGTGCTTTACTATTTTTTTTTGCACCTGGCCAATTTTTTTTTTTTTTAATTGATAATTCTTTGTTAGTAATTATTTAATCTATTTTAATTTTTGTTAAAAAAATTGCAAATGGGGTATTTAAACACAATTAATTCTAAATTAGACAAATTGCAAAAAAAAATTATTTTACAACAGTCGTTAATTTATCGTTAATATAATTTCAAAATTTGAAGAAAATCTATTCAGCCGTTTTTGAATGCAAGCTGGTTATACAAGAGCGCACCGCAATATCCTAGCCTGAAAACAGAAGCTAAAGAGTCGAGCTAAACTTATGTTACTTATTTTTTATACATCTTCTTAGAATTAATTATAAAAATGTTCACCAAGGGCTATTTTCAATAAATAAAATTTGTTGTTTTTATACAAAATTGTATAAAACTGCAGGAGCGGCTCGTGCTCGTGGACTAGTGCCAGTGTGCCATTTAAGCCCAATCTGTCAACATGTCAACAAAAGCCAATTTTTCCAATTTAAAAAATTAACAAAAGCGCAGCTAATTTACTTTCAACACCGGTTTTGAAAATAAATCACTTTCCGCACTAGTGCGTAAAAGTGTCTCCTTATGTAACTCAAATAAATGCAGAAAGTGAGCTATTATTATAAATCATTTAAAAAATATTAACAATATTCCGTTGTTAATAATAATCTTTGAATCAAAATTTTTCAAATTGTAGTTTGTTGGAAAAACAAGAATATTTTTAATTTGAAATTGTCTTATGTACGAATCCTTTTTCCGAAGGGGAATCGCTGGGAAAGTTTGATATAAAAATAAAGGGAAATCTGGGAAAATTTGAAAAGATAGCAGGAAATCTTATGAAATAGGAAATTCGAGAAAGTGTAGAATATTCTAGGAAATCTTAGGAATACCTACTATAGCCTTTTGCTTTTTTGCCTTTTGAACTTTTTGGCTATTCAATTATTTAAGTATTTTTGGAAGTTTGGGTTTCCATAATATTTTTATTCTAACAAAGAAAATAATAATATTGTCAATCGAAAAAAGATTTTTCTTTTGCATCCAGAAAAACCTAGCACTTCGTATTTTGCTCTTTAACTATTGTCAAAAATGCAAGAATAAAATATTGAATAAGGTAATTGTTAAGTTTTTAATTAGGTACCGAAAACTAATTACTTTTAAAAGTTTTTAATAAATTTTTCCGAGTTAAAACAACTTTGCACGTCACATCGTAATATTTATTGTTTCCATGGTTACGATTGTAACAAAATTGCAAGTGTGCACTTAACGATGACGTCGAATGAATCTGATTGGTTACATTTGAACAGCGGATGCACGTTTTTCTAAGAATTAAATTTTATATTACCTAAATTAGTTTTAATGTCGGCTTCTTGAGGAACGGTCGCGTTCGCGTTTTGTTTTTAATGTTAACTTGAAAGTGCATAAGTGTTTGTTATAAAAATTTAATTCATTTCTAGTTCATTCGTTTAATTCAAAGTGTATGTTGAACTTTTCGGCGTCTTGAGAAACGGTCGCGATCGCGTTTTGTTTTTAGTGTTAACTTAAAAGTGCATATGTGTTTGTTATAAAATTTTAATTCATTTCTAGTTTAATACAAAGTGTGTGTTGAACTTTTCCATTAATATAAGAAGGTTCACTTCCAAAATCAAGTTAGTATAAATTTATTACAAAAATTACAACACGAAAGTTAAGGTTTCCACAAAGGAAGCCAACGTTTCATCATGTTACAATTTTTAACAATAGCATTCTTCTTTTTCAGAAGTGGATTTGGCTACTTGAAAATCAAGGAGCAACAGCAACAAAAAGGTTAGATTTTAATTTAAAACTAAAGGTTCAGGGGTAACTGTAAGCAGTAGTTATTACTCATTAGGTACCAACGTAACAATTGTTTTTTAAAAGTCTTTTGTTTAACATTCGAAACGGCCACTAAGTTCAGACACGGATTATAACTTGAAATTTGAGTGAAAGGGGACAAGTGGTATTCATGGGCAGTAACTATTTACATAAGTACATGAATTAACTCGGCTAGCGTAAAAGGATTTTTCGATATACTATCATGTTTTACTAGAAGGGTTAGCATAAACTGACCACTTTCTATTCCTACCTAACTTTTCGTCGTCAGATTCGGACCAAAATATTAAAAAGTTTGTCAAATAAAGTCTCAAAAATTACTTACGCCAGATTTCTTCACCTCGAAATATCTACTAGATAAGCATTTATTAAATGAATTAACCTAGCAATTAATCTGGTTGAATACTTGATTTAATTTATCTAACCGTTAGTATCTGGTAGATTTATCAAAATGAAAACATTGGACATAAGTTGTTAGTAAACTGTTTTATTAAAACTTAAATAGCTTTCGAGGTATAGCCTTTCATATAATTTTGTTAAATTCATATCAATCTAAGCTTAGTTTTTCTTTAGCTAAAGTAATTCCCAAGGGGATTGTTAATTCATTTTATAGTAGATATTGCACCATTAAAATTTGCCGAAATTAAAATTTCTTTTTAGAATATTTAATTGTCGAATAGAACTAAAATGCAGGAATACTTTTCGTTCAGAAACAATTCTATTAAAATAAAAATTATTTATTTAAGCAACGGTAGTATATAATTTTACATCTGAAATCTTGACTTGAGACTTTGGCAATCCCTTACTTTGAGGCTAAAATAATATAAAGTAATTAAAATGGAGCCCTAAATTATTCTCCTTCCTTACCATTATAAATATATGAGTAGGTAATGATCTTTCGATTAAATTATTTAGTTGTTCTTGTCGTAATGCCGGCCCTTCTGTGCCGCCGTTTGGAATCGCCAAAGTAAGTTTTGGCAATTTCACATTGCCAGCTATTAACGGGTACAAATTATAATTAAAAAATTTGCTGCTGCTCGGTAAAATTGATATTTGCAACTACAAAAATTAAGCACACTTCAAAATACAAACAAATATCTAAATAACAGTTACTACCTGTCGGTAACCTGCAAACATAAAAGCGTCACTTCCTTCCATATTCATTTCTAGCTGAATCAATTGTTGAGATCGATTATAAAATTTGTATGTTATAAGAAGTGGAGTGCGCACTAAACCGTATTCGGTTAACGGTAAATCTATGGCTAGAGGAGACCAACCGACACTTAATCCGGCTACAACAATTTCGCTTACCGTTGAGCTACCATTCTCCCTATGCAAATATTTTAATTATTTCAATTTTACAATGTCAACTAGGAAAACTTACCTTTTCCATACAATATTATACTCGCCTACATTTACTACGGTTTCACTTTGTTTTATTGCTTCAGCTGTATATACATCGGTGGCGTTATCCAAATTGCGCAAAACTGAACCGGTAATTCGACTATTCTTATTTACCAATTTAACAGAAGGCGACTAAACAAAACAATAAAAGAAATTGTCGATAATTGACACCTTTGACAACTCGCTTACCTCTGTTAGTACACAATTTTCAATAATAATAGGCCATGGTGATTGGCATTTAATTGTAGGCATAATAATGAACGGCTCTCCAACATAAAACTTGGAAATTTCTCGAAATCGCGAAGATAAAAATTCGGTCGTAATTTCAAATGGTTTAACAACTGGAATGTTTAATACATCTTCTTTAATACTAGCAATCGACTTTTCACTTTTTAATAAATATGTAATTTTTACCAGCACATTTCTCGATTCTACAGTTTCACATTTTAGAAATATTTTTTTAGAAACACTATGAGTTGGTTCCACACTATTCATTTCTAATTTTAGGGGCGTCTTTTCGCATTTATCCAAATTGGTTAGATAGAATTCGGCTTTAAATAGAATTAATTGTAAAAACTTATAAAATACCATATTAAACACTAACTTGTTTGATTTAATGCTTCGTCTTGCAGTATCATTTCAATTTGTAAATCTTCCACCCGATATTTTTCGTCATTTATAATTGAAATTAAAATTTGGTAATGCTCCTTTAATAAAGCAGGTTGTGAATGTTCAAAACTGACAGTTAGTTGTGACTGTCTGGGTACTATAGAGGAGGTCGACAAAGGTTTCATATTATCAAAGTCCGAAATACTTTTTGGGTTTCGTCTGAAATGCATTAAATCGGAGTATGTTTGTTTTGTTTCGGAATTTAAACCGTTAAATTTTAAATCAACACAACATCCACTTTCTTCATCACCTAAATACAAATTTATGGAACCGATCTGTAATCAATCAAACGCCACTTAATTGCTTAGTTTTGTAATAAAAATTTACCTGCAATTCTTTCCCCACATCATTAGGATCCGGCATAAACTCAATCAAAAATCCTTTAGCTTCGTTACTATTGAATAATAATTTATCATCGCCAGACTTGGCAGTATTACCAACGGCAAATTCTGAACTATATCCTGGAGTATTAATAACAACTGCAATTTTTGTAAATTTCAATGGAAATAAACAAGTACTTCTGAAAGTAAACAAAAAGTATAACAAATATGATACAATTTTAGGTTTCAAACCGAATTAAGAGTTCAACTGAAATTTGTTGATCTGCTTGATATTTCTCTTGAAGAAAACGTGCTTTACTATCGATGCATGAGGCAATGTTGCCCATATCTAATGATAAATTAATTTTATCTTTGCTTAAAGTTTGTTTCCACAATGCTATTGTACTTTCCTTGATTGCTACATCGCATTCTAATTTTGGAATTTGTTTCTAAAAAATTTAAAAGTCTTAACATTGTTTTACTTGCTTAGTTGATTCGTTTACCTTAAAAACTTTATTTAAATTTTTGAATATGTGCGATTTTTCATCTTTGGAAATGATGGTGGAGGGGCCCAATAATTCTAAAGAAAGTAGGATGTAATCTTGTATACTGGCCGTTAGATATGCACATTTTAATGCTTTATTGAGAACGTCGGTTATCAGTAGCCACCAACATTCGCTTCTGTAATCCCATAGCATGTGAGTGTATAGCCTGTAATTTTTTTGTATAAATTTCAAGAGATATCTTTTGATATGCAATTCACTTACGTTAGAGCTTTTCCAAAATCTTGCGAAGTATAATATTCGTCCGCCATTTGAATCACTAAAAATCTACGTGTTCTTAAACACTTGTAAGTTTTATATTGTGAAATGGCTAAGCCATAAAGTGCTATTATGATGCCCTAAAAGTATGAGATTTAGCAATTTTAGTTTTTAAAGCAAATGAAAGTTTGCACACCGAATGATTAACTTGCTTCTCTATATATTGTAATGCTTGAATACCTCTGGATTCCAAATAAGGATCGGGTGGCTCGGCATTTACTTTACCCGGACGCCACGGTCTTTGACCATAAAATTCCAGGTGTTTTATATTTTCTAATGGATCTGGTTGAGGATATTCCGTTACATTCTACAAACAAAACCTAATTTTACAAACTTTTTTAAATAAATAATAGATACATTTCCAAATAACTTTTAAAATAAAAGTCATATTAAAAAACCACTAACGTATTTAAAAAAGAATAGACAAACAAACAAGTCCAACAGTTGAAGCCTTACCTTACACAATTCTAAACAGCTTAGCTTTCTAGTAATCGCATGCTGTGCAGCTTGTTGATAGTAAACACCAGGATGTTGCGTTTGTACAGCGGGCAAACCTAACTTGACGGCTTCATCAAATATATCACCAAACATATTATATCTAGAAATTAAAACATCAAAAACGTTGAAACATTTCATCCAGATTAACTATGTTATTACTGTTGTGATATCCAGGCGTGATGTTCAAAAGCGAGTTCTTGAAATCCAATGCGCATTTTGAATCTTTCTATATGAGACCGACATTGCGATATGGCATCACGTGGCAAACCAAGTGCAAACATCAAACGACACAACTTATAATTAATAAAACTAGCTACGGTCCTAATTTCCATAGCGTTGGTATCGACAATGCGAATTTCCAATAAATTATTGTATGCGTGAGTATAATGCCTAAAAATTCAAAAATATAATCCAGTCATTACTATTATGTACAACAAAATATACTTGTGAGCCGTATGATTGTCTTGTCGCAATTCATTAAAAAATCCCATTTTGAATTGATGTCTTACAAACAAATAGTGATGATGATTTTTGTTCAAATATTCCTTATGTGATTTAACGTTTCGAGCCTCCAAATAGTAATAATTCTGTGCAAAATCATAAAACGCATTTTCCAATCGAATTATGTATCCTTGTAAATGATCTCCATGTGGTAGAACAAACAAGGATTTAGAATTTAACTCGCAGCTTGCACATAACGCCACGGCTCTTTCGGTAGCTAAAACGTCCTCCCCGGCAGGTAAAGGTGGAAGGTCTTGAATTAGAACAACCACTATTCGTGTATTACGGCCCTCGATTGCGGCTCTCACGGATTGAACTCGAGAAGCACATTCGATCATTTTTTCGTTCCATTGTAAATCTTTCCAATCTAGGTCATAAAATACCGCAATCACGGCAGGTATTTCGTTTAAATATTTGTTCATCCAATTCTTTTTCAATATTCCTTTCGGTTGGTACCATTCGTATGAATTACGTTTTGGTTTTACAACTGGAAATTCCAGTGCATTACTTATTAGCTTAAATAAAACAGGCGAACGTTCGATTCTCCTGTTACTACTAAACATTTCCCATATCGATTTGTGAATTGCATTATTTAACGTATCCAAACCTGATACTCCGACTAATGCCAATGGTTTTGCACACAATTCGGCTGGCAGTTCAGTTTGATCTGTTTGGGGCATGGGAATCGTTTTTGGTTGCATTTCTGTTTACTAATATTGTATCACTGATTTGCAACTCCCACAGCTGATTATTATTATTGCTGATAACGGGAATGATGCGAAAGAGGACAACACAAAACTAACATTATAGTTTCCAAAATTGCATTCGTTAAACTGCGATAGTATTAGATTTCGTAAATATATTCGCCTTATTCTTATTTCACTTATCAAAACTGATAACTTACTTTTTGATCTGTCAAATTTTGAGGTTAAATTCGGTTATGCAAACCTGTACTGTCATGTGTATAGGAGGTTTCAAAATAAATTGGTTCAACCACTTTGATTTTAGGGAAGAGTAGGAACCTTTACCAAGATTTTAAAAAAAATGATTTTGTGTTAAAAAAACTCGAACATTCCTATGTTAGCAATGTAAATTGTACCTTTTGAAGAAGTCTGGAAAAGCCGAACTTCATAGGAGTATTCGAGTTTTTTTAAGAGTATATAAATTATTGCATTTGATCTAGTTAGAGAGCGAATCTGTTATTAAAAACTTCCCCGAGCCCTTTCGTATTTTACGAAACCAGAAAGACGGGATTTTTGTTTTAGAAAGTTTGCAAGTACTATTATTTGTTGTATTTCGTTATCTCGAGACAAATAAATCAAATAAGCCATCAAATTTATGTTTTGTCACTGAATTTGAATTGGTGTTATCTGATTGGTTACGTGATTAATTTGTCTATAGATTCGTTTCGTAGAGATATCTCAAGGGAATCAGTGATTTGTTTATCCCTCAAACAAATTTTTGAAGTTTGTTTTTAACTTAGAAATTTAGAATCCAGTCATTACGTAGCTAAAAAGAGGTCTGCGGAAATGAAATTTTCTTTGTTCAAATCTTTTACTTTAGGATCAGAAAAAGGACCTCAAGTTTTCTATAACAGATTTATCGTTTACAATTGAGCGTTTCCTATACATCCTCTACCCAAAATAGATGATATCAAAATTAAAGTAGATGCAATTCTGCGTAAAAGTTTGATTAAAAAGATTCATAAGTTTGATTTTTGTGGGCTTTCATATCCTGCACTCTTACCTTACCTTCCTCCCTTCGGCAGTTAGATGTCGAAAGACATCCAATAGAATTATAGAGACTCGTAATTAGTTAGGGAGATATTTTATCAATAAAATTCGTGGAAGATGATTTTAATAAAATATATTTTTAAATTTAACATCATTAATAAAAAAAACAATATTATAATCTAATTATTGTAAAATACAAATACTAAGACCTAGTATAATAATGTTAAAACAATAATAAACTTAGTCTCACCTGCAAGCTCAAGGATATAAAATACCATTTAAAAACAGATAGATTTTAAAATTAAGTTTGAGCCTGAAAGCGAAAGTAAACAAAAAATATTAAGATCAATATGTACATAATAATTTAATTTCGCTTTAGAACTAAGAATATTACGTTAGTATATTAAAAATACCTACTGGCCTTGCTTAAAAAAGTAAGCAAGTTAAAACTTAAAATAGTCGATTTAAGTAAAGTAACTCTCTCTCTTTCTTTCTTTACTTTTACATAAAAAAATAACATACACTTAAAAATATATGTCACAATCACGAATTTTTTATCTAATAAAGCTGCTTGCAAGTTGCTCGATATTTTAAAATCACACTTAAGATACAAAAATAATTTCATGTATAAGAAGCTTTGTACTGTTGTTCGTTTTAGTTGCTCTCAATTTATTTTTATTTTAATTATTCTATAACAAATCAAATTGCAATTAAGAGCAATTAAAAAAAACAAGAATAATTTATTTCTTAATTAGAGATCTCACTTTATTAACGCACCGATTTACAAACCTTCGTCTTTGTTTTGAATTATCACTCGAATTACTATGTAAACTAATAACGTCCGACTTATTTATTTCGTTTGACGAATCTATGGAATTATCCAAGCTGCTTTCAAAATTTTGCGATTTATTACTGCTATTATTACTTAAAGTACTATTTCTATTATTAAATTTTTCAGTCTCTTCTTTATTATGAATAGTTTCGTCGGAGATACTTTTATCTAAATTATTATCGCAGCTTACCGATTTTTGTGTGTTTTCGGACGGAGTTTGTTCCACATTATTTATCGTCGATTTTATCTTTTCTAACGGCTCAGCATCTAATAATTCGTCTAAACTTCGAGACCGATTCGGAACTGGCGACGAATTATTCGTATTCGTCGGTGAGATTGGCGAATTTGAACCTCGACGCACAGGCGAAGGATACTGAGGTGGCAAACCTCGCGGATAACGTCCCGAACTCATTATCCAATTACGGGACGGACTTGATGATTTATAAAATCTGCAAAACTTAAGGGTGAACTTTCCTACTTTCAGTTTTTTTAGTAAATATCAATTTACCTGGGCAATGGTGACGGTGTTACCGAGGCGGGGGGACCATCTAGTCAATCTCTAGATAATCCCGAATTTCCATTCATGTCTTTATCGGAACTTTTCCCACTTCCCGAGTCGTTGCTGTGCATTCGTTGATAATTAGGTGGTTGACGTACCAACGCTGGATTCGACGGCGTTCCAGGTGTTATGTCGCCTTTATTTAAACCTACTCGACTTGAAATTAAATCGCATCTAGTATTTATTTCTCCCCTCATGAACCTACAAATAATAATCATAATTTAATTTATAGCCTCTACTATTTTTTGTTCATATTTACCTTTCTAATTTGTCCACACAAGCGTCTTGATAGTCGTGTATCCAGCGTACTCCATTAAAATGACAAACTTGTCTCATATCTTCGGGTAGTTCCTCGGGTTCGGGCCATTGGAAGTTATCAATTATTGGAATAATATTACATTGAGAACCCAAAGCTGCCACTATTTCCTAAAATAAAAAAAGGTTAGTGGAAATTCGGCAGTTTTAAACTTTAATTTCTTACTCTATGGACCCAATCCTTTCTATCGCCGTCACCAATACATCGTTCCAACGCGCTAGGCGTCAAAACTAATAGAAAATGTTTGGCCTTTTGAATACTTTGTAACAAATTATTATCAAATTTGCCAGCTTCTAATCTTTCAACATCGATAAACACACTAAACCCTCTCAGCTGCAGATGTACTTTTAATAAACTGGCAAGTTGAGAACCATTCGATCTTCTATAACTAACAAATACGTCCAACGATTTATTCATATTGTCGTCGTTTAAATTTCCTAATCCATTTTCCAATGCTCTTATTCCGTCCATTATTCTAAGTCGATGAATTGAATTAACAATCGAACATTCGCTTAATAATTGATCTTCGGAAAGATTGCGCAACCCTTCTTTAGTTTCTATTCCCGCATTTAACATGCCGTAAGTGTAAATACTAAATTCCAACCCCATAGATTGAAGAAAACTATTAATGTTAGCCGCATCCCTCGAACTGTAGTCTGCCATTTTTTTTAAATTTTGAAGTTCTCTCGTAAATCTGCAATAAAATTTCGTCTTTAATTTAACGCGCCGAACGATAACGTGATAGATATTCTTACCTTTTTCGTTTGATTCCGTTGGTTAATCCTATGTCGTCTCTTAAATTATCTTCCGTTAACTGCAGGAGAAGATCACCGTCTACGCGACTCTCGACAAAACTAGAAGCGTATTCCGTAAATCCAATTTGTTTTACCCATTCTTCGACGTCCTCCGTCGACCACAAAGGCACTTGTTGACTCAATTTATGTGGTACTTCTTCCCCGATTAACCGAAGAGCTTGGGCAGCATATTTCGATGCAACTGCGTTTGGTCGACTGGCTACTTTTTTCAACGATTCGATTGCTCCAATTTCGGTGAAAATATTGGTATTTCCTTGTTGTTTCTTAATTCCGGCTTCCATACAAAAGTGAAATGCTGCCAAATTGATAGCTTCCTCCCGTTTGGAACTTAAAACGGGCACCAAGTGCTTCAGCCAAGTTTTACTTTGACCGTGCGCGTGTGCCAAATTTGATTTTGCAAATTCGGACGGATTGTGAGAAGTAACAAACGGTTCCACCAAACCCAGCGTTCCGGATTGTAAAACGTCGGATTCGATTTCGGCATTTGCTACCAAAACCGTAATTGCCAAACAAGCGTAATACTTAATGTTGTCGTCGTCGTGGAATGCAAGCGGAAATAACCACATGGGCACTTTTCGTTTGATCATGGCCTCTTGATTTTCGGCACCGCCGTACAAACTCAGATTTGCAAGAGCACCCGCACAATGTCTTAACGTTTCTATATCACTTTTTCGGCATTCGAATAGCAGGGAATCGAGTCCTCCCAGTCTTATTACATCACTACATGTTTTTTCGCTATGTTTAAATAAATGTTCCAATATTCCTGTGCCTATTCGCGAATGGTCGCTGGATAGCGACGACGATTTCGAACACATACAAGCAACTTTAACTACTTTGTCTAAACCGTGCGCCACGACGTGCGATCTATTTTCCGTTGTCAAACATTGCTCCAACAGTCGAGCACTGGAAAATTGTAAATCGCCATCGTTGCTCGTACAATTTGTTATTATCAAATCTAAACCACCGCAATCTCTTAACGCGTTGCACAAGGAATAACCCAATTCGTGGCCGTAAGTTGGAACCGCCCAAGCTTTTTGCATTATTTCGTTGATTCTATTCAAAATCGATGGTGCCTTTTTACCCAAATTATTTTTTTGTAGACTTTTTATGGAAACATCCAAGTAAGTAGAGTATTTGCGGATGGCCTTTTCCACGTCTTGCATATTCGAATTGGACGACAGCTGGTCGAGATCATCGAATGACATATTCATTAATTCGTCTTCCGATTTGATAGTGCCGTTCATTAACTGAAACTAAAATTAGAATGTAATTTACTTGAAACATAAGACTTTTAATGTAAATTGTATAATAAATTATCATTGATGAAAATATCGCGTACCTACTTCCCCTAATATACAAATGCGCTTGGTCTGGTGCTTTGGTGTTTAAAATTTGAATTATCAAACCGAACGTTGTTGTAGAAAAATATAAACTAACTTAGCCATCAGTTAATTAATAATTTTTAAGTATATGAGTGACAGAAGTAAATAGGAAATCTAAGATGACAATGTAGAGAAGAAGGATATTGGGGAGAAGATATAAAGTAAACTAAGATGACAAAAAGGATTCAATAATTACATTGTAATCAAGAAAACGGCGAATCAAAATTTTAATTCAATTAAACCTTTTGAAGATTTTTTGTCATATAAAACTTCGCTTTTGCAGCAATACTTATCAGATATTTTTTGTTACAAATTTCGTTTCCTTCATTTTTCTATTTCGTCGCACCGTTTGTAAGATACGGTAACTTAAAAAAAGTCTTTGTACCTACGTATAATAAAATTTTCCATCTGTATCGCAGAAACGGTTAGAAAAATGTAGGTAGGTATACCTATACACAAAAATGAAGGGAATGAAATTTGCAACAAAAAATGTCTGGTAAGTATTGCTGTAAAAGCGATCTTTATATGACAAAAAGTCTTCCAAAGGTTGCGTTGCTAACCTGGGAAGTGTACGAATACTTTCTTGAGTCAATTTAAACCAAGTTTAAATTCAAATTAAGGCTAGGATATTGCGATGCGCTCTTGTATAACCAGCTTGCATTCAAAAACGGCTGAATAGATTTTCTTCAAATTTTGAAATTATATTAACGATAAATTAAGGACTGTTGTAAAATAATTTTTTTTGCAATTTGTCTAATTTAGAATTAATTGTGTTTAAATACCCCATTTGCAATTTTTTTAACAAAAATTAAAATAGATTAAATAATTACTAACAAAGAATTATCAATTAAAAAAAAAAAAAAATTGGCCAGGTGCAAAAAAAAATAGTAAAGCACCTTGCATTAAAAAACGGCTGAATGGATTTTCTTCAAATTTTGAAATTATATTAACGATAAATTAAGGACTGTCGTAAAATATTTTTTTTTTGCAATCTGTGTAATTTAGAATTCATTGTGTTTAAATACCATATTTGTAATTATCAATTAATAACATTTTACTTATATAAATAATGTACACGTCTAAAAGAATTCATAAAGACATTTTTTGAAAATTTATTTCATCTATAACACATTATAAATGAAATTGCATATAATTGTTCAATTAAAATCAGGCGGGAATAATTTGAGATGAAATGAATCATTATAGTTCAGTCATTATCACAAAGATGGGTACGTGTTGTGTTCAATTTAAAGCAAATTTACAGTTGCCTGTTTTATACAGTCGCCCAAATAAATCGAAATGATAATTTGTAACTCATATATATTTTGAGTTACAATGCTAGAAATATTTTAAATGTTCTCCCGTCTTATCTTATCTTATCAACACAAAAATATTTTGTAGTGGGGATTTGCGTTTCGTTTCAAATCTACCACCAATGTTTTAATACCTATGTTTACTTTTTAGATGAATACAAAAATATTTTATTAAATAATATAAATTCGCATAATTTTAATTCGATTAAAATAGCATACAATATAAGTGTAGGTAATAAATGAATGTAATTTTCTATAATCAAAATAAATAATATAATATTATTATAAAAATATTCAAATTTTTATTTTCTTCAGTATTGAATTATTGTACTAACAAAAGAGTAAAACCCTTCAATACACTTCTGAACAATCAGCTTCTTTCTCTTTCGAAAATGGTTAAACATGGTTACACGTACAGCATTAGACATGATTAGACCCAGTGCCGGATTACACTATTACAGATATTAAGGCAGAAAAGGCGGCTGCCTAGGGGCCTCGTTAATTTTAGGAGCCTCGTGAAAACGGAAAAATATATTTATTTTAATTATAAATTTTCATTTTAAAGTTTATCAAGAATCTGTGTTTTAAAGTACATAGTAGTAAATATAAAAATATTAGGGGGGGGGGTCAAGCCGAATCTCACCCACTCTCACATGGGGGTGAAATGGGTCTCGGCAAATATCATGTAATTTTTTTTATCTTACTAGTCCTAAATAAAAATAATTAAGGGGTAATGTCCACCAAATTTTTATTTTTTTTTCCAATTTTTTTGTATTGGCTTAAATCATGCTAAAACTATCATAAAATCAAAATCTACAACGCCCAAGTACTGATCTAAACTCAAAATTCGTTTAAATCAATTTTAACCGAACAACTTTTATGCTGCAAAATCACTATCAAAATCAATCGGTGAGCAGTAGAACTGAAAAAGTTTACATCCGATTGACTTGAAATTTTAACTGTAGCTTTTTCATTAGATTATCTAGTGAAGTACATACGATTTTAGCGATTGATTAACAACAAAAAAGTTATAAACAATTAAAGTTGATTTTTTTTGTCGAAAAAAAAATTTTTTTTTCAAATATTTTATTGAGACTGTTTATTTTAATTATTGAGTAGTAAAATTAAAAACTAATTACGCAAGTAATAATTTTCTAGAGGACCCCGAAAATTTAACTACCTAGGGGGCCACAAATGTTTAATCCGACAGATTAGACCCCACGGCTGCTTAAAGGGGTAGGTATTCTAGTTTAGAGGCATGAATTTCGGGCGGTTTTTGAAGCTTTGTACAAACGAAACAAAAAATATTTTTACTATCAATTTTTTTATCATTTATTTATGGATATTTTAAGATTGCATAAAAATTAACCGAGAAAACCCTCAAAATTCACAAAGTTATGAGCTGGCAAAGTGGGAGGTCCAAAAAAAAGGATGTTCTAATGTACCGATTTATTTGAAATTTGGTGTGAATGTTCTTTATCGATGCCGTTATAGCATGAACCGTGGAAAAGTAAAACAATTTTTTTTTCACGAAATGGCGGCCGTTAAAAATTTTTTTTTTTACTTTATCATACAAAATATGAAAAAGTATTGTTATCGTGCAGAAAAAGAAATTTGAGATTGATTTTGATGAATTTAGGCATATTGGGGTTCTAGAAGCGGAAAATCATCATTTCCAAAAAATGTCTGTAATCTGTATGTGTGTGTGTATGTGGTCAAATTTACCTCAACCTCTACTTCAAAACGTAATAGGAATTTTTTAACAAAATTTCGTATTTAGTATTACTGATATATTGGGACTTAGAACTGATTAGATTTTGGTTAAAATCGGTACACGGAAACGCAAAAAAAATATTTGGCAAATTAAAAAAATTATATTTTTCTTTTTCTCAAATTTTAGATTTTTATTAAATTCTTCTCTATAATAATAATATTAAAAAAGTATTAATCAATAATCGTGTAAATATCCAATTTTTGTAATTATTCTTTTTTCAAATGTAAAAAAAACTTTTTTCTTAATTTTCAAATTTTATTTTTTTATTATACAGTAAAACTTCTCTATAACAAGATTTTTGCTATAAACAGTCAGTTTAACATGTAAACAAAAGTCAAAGGACTAAATTTTTACTCGTTATAGCCGATTCTTCGTTATAACCGGACTCGTTATAGAGAGGTTCTACTGTATTTTGCACCATAATAATAAGTATGATAAAGTTATGGGCATGGCCACATCCGATTTTTTTACATGTTTTAATTAACAATTCCGAATTTTTTAAAAATAGTAAAATTAAAATATTTGATCTGAGCGTGGTTGAGGCGAAAATATAAAACGTATAGGTATTCTAAAAAATTTGGGTGGGCACTCCAGTCAATAGGGATTGGGCATGTGTCCACCCTGTTCCCCCCTCTGGCGCCGTCACTGTGTAATGTATAATTATTTTAATTACTATTATGGTATGGTCGTACGGTCTTCCTAAACCAAAAACAATACACGTCAACACTGTATATCTTGATTATGTATACATTGTACAGTGTTGCGTATTGCTTAATCCTAATCGCATTTTTTACAACGCTGGTCTAATGTGACCTCGTCAATGCTATCGTATTGTTTTTGGCTTTAAACAGACCATAGCTTAAAATTTAAATTTTTACTTTTTCAAATACTATATGTATTATAAGATTATTATAACATAAATTATAATAATAGTGTTGTAAATCAAATACAGTGGCCGTAAAAAGTATTCGTACACCCCTATCTTAACCATGTAAATTGTACATTTTGAAGCCATTCTTTCACACATAAAAGTCGCTTTTACAACAAAACTTTTTAGACATTTTTTGTTAAGAATTTTATTGTCTTCAATTTTGTATCTATACATTTTTCTATTTTGTCGCCCCGTTTCCGACTGACAACAGCTTAAACAAGACTCCGTAAAATACAAAAAATATTATCATCTGTATCTCGGAAACGGTGTGACAAAATAGAAAAATGTATATAAACAAAAATGTAGGGAATAAAATTTGCAACAAAAATTACTTATACATTTTTCTATTTCGTTGCACCGTTTTTGAGATACAGGTGACAATATTTTTTGTATTTTACAGAGTCTTGTTTAAGCTGTTGTCAGTCGGAAACGGGGCGACAAAATAGAAAAATGTATAGATACAAAATTGAAGACAATGAAATTCTTAACAAAAAATGTCTAAAAAGTTTTATTGTAAAAGCGACTTTTATGTGTGAAAGAATGGCTTCAAAATGTACTATTTACATGGTTAAGATAGGGGTGTACGAATACTTTTTACGGCCACTGTATATGTGTATTCATCATTTTGAACATAATAATATAGTAATCTTCAATACAACATAATATTATAATAAATTATCGTTGGATAACTGCAAAAGCAAATTGGAATACTTCAGGTTTCTGCATTCGTTATCTTGCAAGGTTAAATCGCAGATATGCACTGTGCATGGTTTTATACGATTGCAAATTTTTTTACAACAGATGCGAAATTATAATATTATACCGAATTTATATTATGCATTTATACATATTTTAAATTAAAAATAATCAGTACGTAAATCCAATTCCTAATTATTATAACTCATAAACTAATCTTTGAAGTTTTTTCGAATTTCCTATGCTTATAGATATAGTTTATAGTTCGAATAAGGTTTCTTCCATTTTATTATAAAACAATTTAAACGATCTTATAATATATTTAATGGAAACAATAAGAATTAGATATTAAAGTAAAGTGCAAAATTCCCACCCTTACGATTGATATAATTTTTAAAAGGCGGAGCTTATATTTCAGCTTAAACGTAGGTTTTAAAAGTAGATTCCTGTAAGTTTGCTATTGAATTACCCATTAATGCAACCAGACTATTTGTGAAGCTTGTTGCCTACCAACGAATTAATTAATTAATTTATTCACCATAGCTTGTAAGCCCCCTCGCGTTCGTGAATTAAAGCTAGATCGACATAACCACTCCTTAACTTATGATTTTTCCATGACGTCGCCACGCCTTGAGCTGGGTACACAACATACAAGTGAAGCTGTGTGAGCGATGAAAAGCTCCATATCGAACGCGACCGAATAAGAACTAATCTGGTTTGAAACTTTTGGCACGAAAACTTATTAAATCAAACTGAACTAACCTGTGAAGCAGCCGATTGTAACATTGAGCTTGAAGACGTGTGAATTCCTTTCGTCGATGTAAACGTTGTGATATTGGATTGTGAGGAAGATGTGTGTTTTTCTTGATTATAAAGTCCGCTTGCAGTTACAGTTTGCCGTTGCTGTTGGGCTTCCATTGCTGTTTTTTCGTGACTAAATACATCGCTCGTTACTTTCATACTGGTGTGTGCCATATTTTTAGATTCCTGTTGACTGAGTTCGCCAGCTTTTAAAGATCTTGCTTCCTGTTAAACAAACAAAATATTTTCGTTAGGTTACTTAAACAAACACTCGTAAGATCTGCACGTTTGAATTTTACCAAAATTTTGACGCCTCTATTTGCTAATTGATTTGTGTTATTATAATCGATATAACTTGAGTAGACCATGACCCAGACATTATTTCGTTTTGGAGGAAAAAAATACGTAAGGTAAAAAATTAATCCCGTTAACCCGCTAACTTGGCACTTGGCTAACTAATAAAACGTACGCCAAAGACTGTACGTTTGGAAGAATAACGGGATAAAAATATATTTTAATCTGCTTGGCAAAAAGCCACAATTAAATTTTTTTGTAGTGCGTAATAGGCATGTGTTTTTTGCTTTTAAGGCTGGCTTGTGCGTGTGTTGATTGATAGCCGATTGAAGTTTTAAGCAAACAAGAAAGCCAGGAAGCCATCTTTTAATAAACGTACTTACATCTGGGCCAGTAGTACTATATAATTTTCGCATTATAAAATTCATGTTGCTATCGTAAACAAATCGTTTCGAATTTAATATTGGTGTTTTTGGAAATTTTAGAATGATTTTAACTAGGTGGTAGCTCATGGTGCAAACCACTGATTTTGTTCTAGATATTTCAATGCGCCGCGACGACTCCCCCACATTACGGTCGCCTTTATATCGATTTCACATGTGGAAATTTTCAAGAAAGCGCCCAAGATAATAATTAAATTATTTAAATAAAACCAAAATGACGACCACGCGTTAATTGGTTTGTAGGTAAACTAAATTTTAAAACATGTAATTTTTCAATTAGTTTCAATCAACCCACTTTTCCCATCAAAATAACCGCTCCCTCGAAATTCCCTTGGCACAATAATTAGCCCTCAAAAGTGCTAACGTGCATGTTTGAAATTTATTTTTAAAATTGCACAACTTATGGATATTCCCAGTAGGGAGACAAACGACACGCGAATTAACACGATATTTGTTATTGTTATGTATAAAGTAGAAACCTTGACCCAAGTAAAGATAAAGCTTATGTAGGTCATTTACTGTTACACTCCTTTCAGGTGCGCCAATGCACCTAGACACTGGAACAAGAATTGCGTCTTGACACGAGAACTTTTTACGTGTCTGCGCTAAAAATACTGTATTATGAAAATTCTGGATTATCTACAAACCTTGGCTAAAACGTGACTTTTTTCTGCAGAAACTCCATCGATTTCCAACCGTGCATGAGATGCCGCTGCTGCACTGTTTTCTTCGTAGGAAACTTCTCCGGCTTGCATTTTTCGTACCTCTGCACAATTTGCACTCGATTTTTCGGCACTAAATCCATCTTTAACTACCTAGAACATAAAACATGAACATTAGAAGAAGATCCAAATTAGCCGCACGGGTAGTGGTTCAATTCCCACTTTGTGCTGAAGCTCTAGGCTTATTGTACACCGTTTTCCATGAAGATGTTAAGGAATGTTATTAGTATTTCGATCCACAGTTTGATGTTCACCAGAGGGCTGAGCTAAGAAATTCTGCCGAGTCCGGGATTTAAACCCAGAATTTCCGCTCATAACTCAACTAGCGATCACATCAAGCCACCACTGTGGTCATCTAGAAGAAGATAATATTACTATGAGAAATTCAAACTAAAATTTCGAATCAAGAATATTTTTATTTATATACAGTAAATTCCCGTTCGATCGGCAGGGTCGGATCAGTAAACATGCTGTGTGATTGAAATTTACTGGATGATTGGGATGTAAGAAATATGTTTGTTTTATTTTATAAACTAAAACATCCAGATTCAGCATCGACGATCGCTTAGAGATGATGGGTATTACAAGCCTGAAGCGCGCGACATTTCTACGTCTTAATGCCGGCTAATTGAATGCCGATTGCTCGCAAATCTATTGTACAATATTGCTCCAATTGCTCAAATTGCTCGCGCGATATGCATTTGTTATGTTTGGCTTATTTGTCATTTCATTAGTTTCATTGCTCTGGAGCTAAAATCGCGTTGAAAATGGTTCTCACAACCGAGGAAAAAGTGTTTGTTGTAGAGCATTATTTTTGCTCATACGGAAATGGACGGGATAATGGCCCAAGTTGAAAACAAGTATCACAAAAATATCGACAAGAGTTTAACAAGGCAGCCCCCAGTAAAAAAGTCAGTTTTTCGATCAGAAGATCCGCCATCAAATATTGCGGAACTTACGACAACTGCAGCGAACATATGTTCAATAATCTGCAAAATCGTTATGAATCGTGTTTACACCGTAATGGTGCACATTTTGAACATTTAAATTATACAAATTAAAAAATAAATGTAATTTTCGTTTTCGGTACTGTTTATTTTGGCGAATACTGTATTATGAAGTCAATGATTTCGAATGTTAATGTGAAAGGTGAGTTCCGAGTTACAAAATAATGATAAAACCGCAAAATTGATAACCCAGAACTGATAAATTCAATTTTAATCCACTAAACTTATAATAATATTTGAGGCTAAAATCTAATTGAATTAATCTGTGGTAATATCGAATCGGCGATAACTCCCGCGTGTATATTGAAAACAGTTTAATAGAAGTGGGATGTGGGTTATTATTGCCTTGTTTTGATAAGGCAATTTTGAAATAAATTGGTAATATACCAATTTACGTTGCTTCATGTTTATATATTGCATTTTTGCGTTACGAAATGTTGCAATAGAATATTGGAAAAATGCAGAACTAGATATTTTTGCAATTATTGTTTTGTCTGTGAGTCTTCATGACATTATTACCGTCAGATATTCTTATTTTTCTTAGAGGGTTAAAACACTTCAGTGACCATGTAGGTACTATACACGTGTTTGTAATTAAAACTATAGCAATAATAGCAATAACGTTGAAAACTAGGTGCTTCGTTTAAGAACATTTACATATTATCAGTTGTGTCTAATTTCTTACATTTTCCCAACTTGACACTTTCTCCTCTTCTGTGAGATACATACATGAATCATATCACTTAAAAAATTAGAACATTCCATGTTGTTGGCTAAATGACAAAGAAAAACTGAAGACGAACTCGAATGACTTCCCGGGAACCGCATCAGTAAGTTGGGTCTTATGAAGATAAATCACATTTCAAGAGAGTTAAGTAAACTAACAATTTGGCGGGAAAAATATTTAAATCGTCTTACCTTGCTGGCTTTGAAGTTATTAACGGTTTTTTGTTCAAATTTCAAAGTATCCAATGTATTGGTTGGAGATGCGAGTTCGCTGGTGGGAGGCGGCGTATCCGGATCGGGAAACGTTACCAGAGGTTGCGAAATTTCTCCATCGTCTGTGTCGACCAAATTTTCCAAAGAACTTCGTAATTTTTTTAACGCGTTTATGTTAGATAAATTTTTCATTTCGTTCATGTTATTTTTCAATTCGTCCAAATCGGATTTCATTGAAGAGGCTTTTCGATCGGTCGATGATGTTGTGGTGAGATGAACTCTTTGCGAACTAGATGATGTAGATGATGACGATACTGATGATTTTGCCACTCTGGTCGTGGTTGTACTGGCATGTGAATTCGTCTGTAACTTATAAAAAGAAAGATCCCATGAGACATCTATATTTTAAGCATTGTGATGTTTAAGACTATATTTAACTTTTTAAGCAACTTATAGACTAACTGGATAAATTCCAAATCATTTAGATAGAAAGGTTTGTTGTTTTCATGAATGACTAAAACGTGCTTTCTGGTATCTATGCAATTGGATTATTTCAAGAATTCGAAATATTTAAAAAGAACCTTGTTATTTATAAAACAAACATGCGATGTTATAATTATTTGATAAAATTTATTTGCAATTAATAGGAGGTATCTCTCACATTTTTTTATAAACATGAGATAATGTAAGTTGCCAAAAATGCTTGTGTAAACCACGAAAATGGTTCGTCGTTGTTATATCAAAAAATTTCGAGGCGTGTTAACATTTATGGTGTCGAATGATGTCTGTCTGTGTATGCTACACACCTCAAGACGTAAGGAAATGGATAGCAAATAAAAAACGATCAATGTGCCAGACATTGATTTGCATCGTGGATGATGTGAAAAGTAGGAACGACTACGCAGCGTAAATACCTCTTAGTCTATTTATACAGGGGGAAAAGCAGGAAATCGACGAAAATGTCGAGGAACCATAAAGTAATTTTTTCGAGTCAACATTATTTTATTTAGTGTAACAGGTAAAATTTCCGTCGTTGTAAATATATTTATAAATTAAAATTCATGGACAATATTAAAATACATGTCAATGATCAAAACAAACATGATGGATTAACTTAACGACCTCTATTTTCTTTTCTCCGAAATCTTCATTTAAAAATAAGCACAATCGATATTATACATACATATAATAATAATTACATACTTGTAATTTTTTACATTACATAATTTTGAAGTAACCTTGCATTCCAAACATTTAACCGACATGTTAAATTAAGAATCGAGAAAATGTTGAAAAATTTTACTACCTGTGATGTTGTAGTGACGGTTAGGGCCCTCGGCGGAACGGCGTTCTTTAGATTCATCATGGTGGAAATGTCGTTCCCGTTCGAATTTTCCGTCGGAAAATCGGTGGCCATCTGTAAAAAAATATTGTTTATCGTACAAATTCACACTAGTTATAAAAACATGAGTAACGCCAAAAAAATAAGCGTAATTCCGTTAATATGTTATCTATTATGAATCTTGTGCAAACAAAATTGTAGTGTTTGCATCATAGAAAATCCATGTGAATATTATGTTTTAAACACTAACTACGTCATTGGTCGAGCGGTCGTTCTATTTATTCACAAATTATTTTTGCATAATTCTCGCCAAGTCGATTCTAATTTTAAAAAATCAAAACCTTTTGTTTTATTCAAAAAAGTAAGGAATATGTGGGGTTATAATAAATTCAAAAAACGTTTAATTAGTGACTTATGCTTATGATATTTATTGCATTTTTTATGCAAATCAAATATACTATCTGAAAATAAACACGGTCACATTTTTTATTTAATACAGATTACGCTATTTCTGGAAATAACTTATATAACCAAATACACCTTTAATAATAATAAATGATACAATGCGTAAGGTATTTAATACAATATGACATCACAGAAATTTATACGTCGTCGTTACGTTGCAACAGCAAAAACTACGTAACCATTCTAACAGCACTATATTGACTTTGATCGAAACTAACAACATACTAGAAGTCAGCTGGAAAAGGTCGTGGCAACGTTCATTGAGTAATGGTCTTTATTTTAAGATAATTTAAATTGCACTGTAGGTTTACTATAAACTTTTAAAAATAGAATGATAACACTCTTCCTTGTTTTCCGTGATTCAATTACTTATGTTTTCAATTTGATAAATGGAAAGCCATCGAATTATATCCAAAGATTGGGTCTTACAAATTTACTGTGCTAAACGTTTACTTTACCACAAAATTCAGAGTTGGTATATCGGCTGCTATATTTTAAAATATGAACAAAAAAGGTGCGCGACGCAAATAATCGAGAAAATAGATTTTAAAATCGTTTTGAATACTTCAGCTAGTTTATGCAACATAAGCCCAAAGGTAGTTGATTAGAACTTAATGAAGTGAAACAATATCCATTTTTATTTATTTTTGATTTCTGGGGTCGGTAAAACGATGCTTTTTTGTATGATGGCAAATTTACTAAATCAAGGCGGGATTTAATCAAAATGCAGGCGCTGATTCATCAACAAGTGCAGGCACCGGTTTACGAAAAAATGATACGTTATGCACGGACCGCGAGATCCGATAGTGTTTTGAATTTCTATGTTTACGTGTTTCTATGATTCATATAATCACCTAATAATAATAACATAATTATTATTGAAATATGTACAGTATTGGCCATAATTATAGCAACCAACTAATTGAAAAATAATAAATTCAATTTAAAAAAAAATTTGAAACCATTTAGGACCTTTAACCATTACAATCGATTTTTTATTATCCATTGAAGTATATCCTATGTTGTGGAAGATTTAGAAAAAAGTAAAACAGAGATATTTAAAAAAATGTTTTTAATGCTGCATTATGCATTGGACATAATTATAGCAACTTTTGTATTTCATGCATTTTTAATCAGTTTCTTGCAGTATTTCATAAAGGCAACTATTTTTTTTCATAAAACGGTGTTTTTGGAGATGGGTCGCGGAAAAACAATTTCGGTAGATTTAAGGCAACGAATTGTTAACTTGTATAATGATGGTGTGAAACAAAGTGACATAGCAAAGGATTTGGGTTTGAATAAATCAAATGTATCAAGAATAATTAGTGCATATAGACCAGAGCAAGATGTAGCACCAATAAAAAGCTTAGGAAAGCCAAGAAAAACGACGAAACTAACCGACAGACGTATTTTAAACGCTTCAAAACAACCACCGTTTCTGTCATCTTCAAAAATTTTGGCCTTTTTAAATGAAACTGATTATTTGAATGTAAATTCAAGGTGTATTCAAAGAAGATTAGTTGATGGAAAGTTATTTAGTCGTCATCCTGCAAAGAAACCTTTGTTATCGAAGAAGAATAGTAAGGCCAGACCAAACAGTGTAAGAGCTGAACAGTCGATGAATGGAAAAAAGTTGTATTCAGCGACGAATCCATATTTAATCTATTCAGAAGTGATGGAATAGCTCGTGTAAGGCGTCCTGAAAGAAAAAAATTGGATCCCAAGTATTTTTCCCCAACAGTAATATTATGGTCGTGCTTCTCAGATTTTGGTATGTGAGCAGTTCATCGTATTAACTGTATAATTGATCAATTTATGTATAAAGATATTCTTAAAGAAGTTATGTTACCATATGCTAGTGAGATAATACCACGAAAGTTTATATTTCACCATGCTAACGACCCGAAGCACGCCTCTGGATCAGTTAAAGCGTGGTTAAGCAAAGAAAAATTTAAAGTTTTGCCTTGGCCGTTAGAGTCACCGGATTTAAACCCAATAGAAAACTTCTGGGAAGTCCTAGATTAGAAAGTACACGAGAAAAACTAAAAAAATTTGAATGAACTGCATACAGCACGATACAGCACTTCAAAATAGTTGGGTTAATATTTCAAGTGATACTATCAATAAATTGAATGAATCCATGCCAAAATGGTATTCTCAAGTTATAAGGGCGAAGGGATATTATACAAAGTATTAATATAATGTGTTTTTCTTTTATGCTTTTAATATTTTTTTGATAATTTATAAATAATTTTAAAAGTTGCTATAATTATGTCCAATGCATAATGCAGCATTAAAAACATTTTTTTAAATATCTCTGTTTTACTTTTTTCTAAATCTTCCAAAATGTAGGTTGTAGGATATACTTCAATGGATAATAACAAATCGATTGTAATGGTTAAAAGTCCTAAATGGTTTCAATTTTTTTTTTAATTGAATTTATTAAATTTTAATTAGTTGGTTGCTATAATTATGGCCAATACTGTAATTTAAAAAAGAAAGTTTAATTTGTTAAGCCCTACTATCACCATAAAAAAAGAATTTCAAGTACGGGGAATTCCTAATTGTAATATTGTAATCTAAAGCAAATTTCAAGTCAGTTTTTATCCCGATAGCGCAAATATTTGCACGAGGCGTAGCCGACGAACTTTTCGCATTTTTAAAAAGCGAATTAGATTAGTAATTTATTAGAAAAATAAAGATTAAAATTGATGGCTAAAATTTGGCTTCTTTGTAGATCTGGCCTATCTGTTTAGTATATTTCAAATTTACGATAAAAAACTCCCATATTGTTATTATTTTTAGGTCAAAGTTTGAAACATACTCAAGATTAGATTGAATTTCTAGAACTTTCGTAAAGAAGTATAGATATTATAAGTAATTCTACTTATATAGTACGATATCGATCTCCAAAACTATGGAGGATGCAGGTAATTTGCATTTCCCGATATAAATGAAAGAAAACAAATTTCGATATCTTCTGTATACCTACCAACAATTAGTTACATTCTATTGGTTGATATGAACATAATAATAATTATTATTTTGATGACTAATATATTATTTTCGCTATAATCAAAATTGTTATAAAATTATACTTAAAGAATCGCAAATAAGCTATGAGTAACTTTTTAATTATAGTAATTTTGCACATATAAATCAATTGATAAAAGCAAAATCTATAAATTTTTAAAACCGGATTTATTATTTATTTATCAATAATAATTTTTAAGTTTATTGGGACTTCACACCGCGACGAGTGAGTTTTATGTAATTTATAATTTAGTATTAATTATTGCTCGTCATTTTAAATACGAATGGGTAATTTAATCCCATTTTGTATTACATAATAAATAATAATAACAACATTATTGTTGCACTTAGCAGCACATAATTTTAAAATTGAGCGGCATAAAATATTAACCTCATTGTTGCAATACAAATGTCAAGGAGTCGAAATTGCTCAATTATAATGCCGGCAAAGAATGCATGCACAAAAGCCTTAATTAAATTTGACATATATACATACGTAATCTGTATCAAGTGAATCGAGAGATGAAAATAACAATTTTTTCCTACGGTCAAATGGTTTTTTCCACGCGTTTCCCATTAATTGTTGGCGCCTCTCTTCGAAGGTATTGTATCGGGACATAATTTTTTATTGTGCACTCGATTTATAAACGAAAAAAACGTCGATTTGTTTCTACGAACGATAAAACCGAACTAACTGATGGTTGAAGCAGTATAACTTAAAGATATCTTATCTTTTAAGATTTCGTCAAACAGGTACGATTTATGATAAAATAAGCAAATAACACATACGAAGCGCAATTTATTCTAAAAGCGGAAAAGTCAATATTCGATTAGCGCTCTTAATTTTGTACACCTTGTAATAACGACCGTGAAATAGAATTACCAAATTACCTAATTAGAAAATGTCTTACCTTCTTTTACGTAATAGCAAGTAGATATTTAAACTAATCGTTATTTTCGTCTATCGGACGTTGTCTGGACGCGTTAACAACTCGATCACGAACGGGCATGATTAATTTTAAAATCAATCAAATAATGAACTGTTAGTTAACAGTATTACTACTAACTGACTGAAATGAAATAAGTCGTGGCTTTTGTTTATAGAAGGCCGCAACAACAATGTGAGCGCGAACGCCCACGTCAACGATGAATGGTTGAAACTACATGGGTCTTGTGAATAATTTGTAATTAGCATATAATCGTTATAGACAAAATAAAGCAAATACATAATAGTCACGATTACAAAATTATAGATTCGAGGGGAATTTCTAATCACCACAAAAATTGCGCGCCGTTACATTATTATTATTATTTATTACAATATGTAGAATATTTTATCGAAACTTGAACAAATATTATTTAACCGAAAAGTGTCTACTCGAGATTACTGTTTTTTTTTTCGCAAATTACCGGTAATTCCTAATTGGAAATTCTTTTCGAAACTAATATTGCATTGTCGACAGAATTTTAAACAGGTGCAACGAAATAATGTAACAGAAACAATGACTCAACTATAATATTGTAGAAACTAGCGGAAGTGCTAATTTTCATTCAATAAACCAGCCAGCACCAACCAAAGTGAACTGCCTCGGGGAAAATGAGTAGTACGAGTACTTCGTCAGTCCACTTAAAATTCTCGACATTCCTACTGGATTTCGTTTTTATCTTCTTCTCATCTGCTCTTTGTCCGAGAAGAAATTGTTAAGAATTTTGCAGACACTAAAATTATCAATTAAATGGAAGACCAAACTTTTAAACATTTTTTTATTGGCCAATTTAAAGTATTACCGATGACCTGTGTTGACTTTTCACGATTTGCTCAATGAGTGGTACAACTCACACGATTACTAATACCCGATCGATATGCTTCGCAAGTAACCAAACCAGATCTTCGACAATAATTCTCGGAAAATCAATAGTGAATCATCTTTGGATATTTCATTTAACGGATAATAATACAGGTGGTGACTCATCTAAATGATAACTAACGTAAATCGAATTTTTTAGTACATCGTTCAAAATATTATTATCTACAATTTATTGGTTTTTCCAAACGCACATCGGTGGTGGACGTGTGTCTAATTACAAAATACTTTTTTCGGTAGCTAAAAAGTTGCTCAACATCGGAATTCTTCCTCTTCCTTTCGTGGTATTGATTATTGGTATTTGTGTCTGTTCCGGTTTCCATTTCTTCATCCGGTGAAATACACCAACGTTGGTAATATTATTCTAATATGGATCTCATGATTTTTGGAATTTAATTATTAAAATTCGTTATCCTTTGTGAAATGGAAGTCGAACTAGTCCATGAAAGGCGATATTTTCCAAGGGTTTGGCAGAGATAAACAACACATCGTTAGAGGTATAAGTAACTTTTCATACGGGTTTCCATGTGTGGTAAAGTAAACCGCACTGGATGCGTTAAAAATTACTTTTCCGTACTAGTGCAGAAAAAAATTATTTTACCTTATTGTTGGAACTGTTTGAGGAATAGAGGGGGGGGGGCGGGAATATTTCGAACGACCTAACCTTATAATTCGATCAACCCAAATTACGATACGGCTATAATAGCTATTAGTTTATTTGTGTGGTTGGAAATTATTTATTATTGGAAAAAGGTGTTGAAAATTTAATTACTGCCCCTACCGCACTTGTTATTCTTGCTGTTTTCAATTGTTGTCTTTTTCCTATATTGACTGCGTATTTGTAATAATTAAATATATTTGTTTAAGTTGGTAGAGGCAGTATTGTAAGTACAGGGGTGTATTCAGGACCACATTTTAAAATATTGGATACGGGGGTAGCATCAAACTGTTATTTCTGTAACACTTATACTCAAACCAATATTGAAAAGTTGGACTTTTTCAAACAGCAATAGACACAATAGACGTTAGTGGAAACCCCAACAATGTTACTATAAGTGGATATAGTATAAATTTTAGTTCATTTGAAATCTTTGAAAATCCCACTACTATTATAGATCAGGCAACTTTTTCGAAGACTATCCAGGAGGAAATTTTGTAAAAGAAAATCTGGTGTACAAAACTTTACCTTGTTATTTCATTCAAATCTCTGCAGCGATCCGGAATAATCACAATTCAATATACATTTTCGTCGAATTGAAAACTTCTTCCCTTGCTTAAAGTCGTGAAAAACGTAGGTAAAGACGCAGAACTTTTATAAATTAAATAATTCGATACCTATTAAAGTACTTTATTCGACAATTAAATTGAACCTTTGACAGTGTCCATTAGGAAAACGGATTTCCGCTAGAATAAAAGCGAAGTTAAATTTCCGCAAGATGACCAAAGATGACCTTATCATTTCTGTACGATTTGATAGATCGATCGTTCAGTAAATTATAAAAACAAGGGGTGTTCAGATATTCGCTGCAGCACTGGACAAGAATGCAAATAAAGTAATTCAGATGGAATTTATGTTGTAAAAAAAAACATTGTGTCGTTGTCAACTTATTGGTGGAAATTTGATATTGGTTCCTGACAGATTAAAAGTAAATTTTATTCAAAATGTATGTAGGTAAGTTGTTTATTTCGGACAACATCAACACGTGAAGTCAGTCCTGTTTATTATAATTTAAGACGACAATAATTATTATTATCTAGTTACATAACAAAACTTCCTTGTCCAATTTATCATTTTTTTATGATTTCAAATTTAAAATTCAAAATAATTTTTTGGTAAAATTGCTTGATTACCTACTGCTTCTGCGGATACATTGAAATTAATTTATTAAACTTTTACGACCAACTGGAAGTAAACTAAATATTTAAATTTTTTGTTAACAGATAAAATGGTGGGCGTATATTAACATAATTAATGAACTTAATTATAGGGTTCACATGGTAATAAAGAAAACTTTTTGTGAATAATAATTTTTACACCCATAAAAGTTTCAGCCATTTAGATTTATACGGAGTGTTTCACGCAACCGGTGGTTTCATCAACTAAAAATGTTGAATTGCTGCAGAGTAACCCTTAACTTCTCATAATCGTTAAATAATAATTATTGTTATCTCTCTTTGATTGAATCAGAGGATGAGATTTGAATGAGCGCATGCTCTTTCGTACAAAAACTTCGCTTTGCTAATTATAATTTACTTTCCTGTTATTAGATAACATAAAACTTTTCTCATTGGCTGCGTATGTGTGGTCTTCGTTGAAAAAAAACGTCCTCGATTTTAAATAGACAACGTTTGAAAGTTGTTTAATAAATATAATAAACTTATCGGATTAATTTTATTAACTATTTTTATTGCAATGGAAAAATTATTTATGGAATAAATTGAAGTTTCTTCGATTCGAAAATTTGATCGATCAGTGCTAGATTTATCGTTAAGATTAATTTGACAACAAAAACGTGTCTTAAATTGGGTGATTTATATTCTATGCTAACGGCGATCGTCCGTCGATTTGAATTTTAAAATCAAACAAGTCAAGATTAATTAACGCCAATATGCATAAGAGCGTGGGTGATATCTTAACAGTACCGAATGTATGTGAAAATATCCACTTTAGCTTTATTTCCCCAAAAGTCACGGTCGAATGTAAGAAATAAATTTAAAAAATACCGTTGATGGCATGAAACTGTTTCGCTAAAGTTCAATTAGATTTAACGACTTTGATCTTTCGTTTCAGATTTTACGAGCATCCCATAATAATTGCATTCATAACTTTTCAGTTTACTTTCACACTCAAAGAGTTTTCAGTTTTGATATCGTCGTCGGATTATGCAAAAAGTACGAAAGCTAGCTGGAATCGGAGAACAATTTTCTTGGCTGTATAGTCAATTTGATTAGATCTTTTTACCTGAATATTTTCAATTATAGAAAAAACTTTGAACCCGTGCAGGTGCTCGGAGTTCTCCTATTTCCTAATTCTCATTTTCTTATAAATCAGCAGTAAAGTCAGCGTTAAATGCAAAATTATCAGCAAGGCACAAGTCTCTTATCGAAGGCACAAGCCATAATAACACATGATTACTGATAACCTATAGTTGTAAAGTTGTATTTATTTATCCTATACGAAAATTACAATACAATATTAACCAGATAATGAATCGAATATTTTGACATTTTTTCTCTTCATTCATAACGCAATTTATTTTATATTATTTGTTGAAATCGTTGAAATATTTATGTTGATAACTAAAATATTTTATAATATCCAATAAAAACCTCATGCGTTCAAAGATCACCAAAATAAATATTTAGTGAACATTCTTCGAGTGATTGATTATTGTTTCTAAGTTGGTTACCATAATTTTGGAAGAAATTCATTTATTGGCCAGGACGAAATTCCCTGATCTTAGCTTGCCCGAAATAATAATATTATGGCTGCATTTGAACGGAACAATAAATTTATTGGCCTTAATTAAACTTAAAAAGTAATCAGTATTAAAATGGACGAAGGCAATGATTTTTATTCTGTATGCTGCAATAAGAATTATGCAAAAATAATATTATGAATTTTTTTTTTTTTATTTGGGGATATTTCATACTTTTTTGTGAAAGTATAAGTTTATTCACTGTACGAAGGAACAGAAAATGTGTAAGTGTGTGAAGGCCAAAATCTCTTTGTCCCATATTATCTTAGAACTTTTAAAGGTCACACTATTACTCTTTGTAAACTTTAATTTTCTTTTTCAATTGCAAATGGAGCATATAAAATGAGTTCTAAAAATATGCAAGTGGTCGACCCACTCGTGTTTACCTTTGCGTTTTATCCACCTTCATTTTTACGTCTCCAGACTCGAGATTATACTATATATAAATAAATAAGTCTATTTATAATAACCTTTAATTGTGGAGTCAAAAAAAATATGCGAATATGTACCTTTCTGTTTAAAAATAATCTTCTGGTATTGGGTTGGGTGGATGGCATCGTTATTCTATTAACAACCATTCTGCTAAATTACTCTACGAAGCACTGATGTAGTCGAAAACTGTTTTCTTTTCACAAAAATAATTATTATTCACAAACTCACTTCAACTTTTGATCACATTGTATCAAAAATATGGCCGAAATGCGTAGGGAAGTGCAACAAAATGAGAAATTTTTGGAGAATTGTAATTTCACTTTTAAGAGCAATTGAAAAACTTTCACGAATAGCTCGAGATCCGGTAACGTATTCGTTATTTTTCCACTCGCGATTCAACCGACAACTAAACCGTTAATCGGTAGCAACTGTCTGTGTGGAAACAGTGACCGAGTATTTTAGTGTAGTATCCCCCACTTGTAAAGCTTTACTTAACAAAATGCTTAACTTTAGCCATGCTCTTTCTCAGAACGAATAAAGCAGACGTCCCGTCCCGTCTTTTTTATTATTCATCTTCATATTCCTGTATAAATAATTACATATATTTGGGGTTTTCACTTAATTTTTTGATTCCCTGCGTCAATGACCCCCCCCCCCCCAATGTGTTGGGGACGCTTTTGGGACAGTCGTATTTTTGAGTTTGCCAGAATTTCATTATATTGGACGACGTTTTGGGATGCAATGACGCCGGATTTCATAAAATTATATAAATTTAAACAACCTGTCACTGCTATTATAACGACCGACTTGTTAGAATCTTGTTTTGTAAGAAAATGTTTATTTACTCGAAAAGCTTTTCTTCCATGTGAAAATTTATTTCTATATATTTCGTACGAACCAACCGGCGTCCGCTAATTAGGACGGTGACGGTAGTTGCATTTACAGAAATGTCGACACGTGTCCCCTCATCAGTATTGTCCAGATTTTTTGATATGATTTTATTATGAAAGTTCTTCACACCCAACGTTTTTGTTCTTACGAGGGTGTGGGTACAGGTACAATAACACAATATTTAGTCACATACCCCAAAGCTACTGAATTATTGATAAAATACGTAATTCTTTCATCATAAATCCTTGTACAAAATTCGTTATACCGACCGATAGAATAGTAATTGTGTCTGGGTATTACAAATTCAATTTTTATGGGAATAAATTGAATTTAAAATGAAAACTTCAAAAGTCAAAATGGGATAATAATTCTCACAAAGCCATTACTTTATGACTTTCTGTGAGTTTATTGTAGTCATTTAAATTTTTTCAAGGCGCCTACGGAATTTATTACCTAGAGTACCTGCACGTTTTCGTGAAAAAAATAGAAAGGAAGAACCTCACGATATTTTTTTCACTATTGTAACTGAAATAACTAATTAAAAAAATATTAACCGCATATTATTGAATTTTATTCGCAATTTATTGTTGCAGCCGTCTATTAAATTAATTATTTGCACTATTATAATAATTATATATAATATAATATAAATTTATCTATTATAGACATTTGTGGTAAACTGTGAATTAACAATTTCATCATTTAATTATTCGTATTACCAGTTGTACTAACGTATAAATTATACAATATCATTTTGAATTAATTACGGTAAACCTTCCTTGAAGAACGAAACTATAAACAAAAATTATAATTTATTACATAAAAATAAAAAGCTGAAGTATAAGTGATTTCACAAATAGCAAATTTATATTGGAGTCAATAATATCGTAGGATATACTGATGAGGGCTAATAACCTCGTAACACGTGTCTGATGTTGGTTAGAACTTCGGGGGTTGTTTTATTAGTGGATGTAATTAATAATCGCTAATTAAAACTTACATTGCTTGGTACTTTTTCATTTTTCGTAATCGGTTTTACTTCCTATAAACAAAAATACAGTAATTAGTTTAATTATTATAATTCAACCAATCGTAGTTTGTAACTTTCGTTTTAATTATTGTTTTGTTGTTTTCGATTAATTACATATAGTCCGGGAGCTAGCGACATTTTTCATTGTCACATTTTATAAACCTTGGTTTATCTTTTATTTTATTATGTTCATGAAACTTATCAATAAAATGAACTCCTGCCATCTCGTTGGCGGGGCAGCGATTCACAGCGATCTTCTGATTATGTTTAAAAAAAAAGGTAAATGTTGAAAATTATAAAAGCTGAAACTTTTTCTAATATTTAATAATATTTCAATAGGGTATAAAATGACATCCTGCCACTTCTCCTGTGGAACGGTCTACTCCTGCCATAGCCATATTTATGTGAAAAAAAAATATCAATTGTTACAAATATTAAAAGCTGAAATTTTTTTGTCATTTCTGTAATAATTAAAGCAATTAAAAACACATATCCTACCAGCTATTTGGTGGGACCTTGCTAAGGCAGGAGCAAAGTTGTTGAGCGTGAACATCTAATATATTACACAGGGCGACAGTGATTCTGCGGTCTGGGGTTTATGAGTCGATTTTGGGTAATTATGGTCTCCTGAATTAAAAAAAAATTCAGATTTGTCGAATTGACTCCAGTTTTTGAGATAAAGACAACCTCTTTATATTGAAAATAAAATGAAAATTTCTTTTTGAGATGTCCGCGGAGATTCGCTGTCAATGGCTCATTTCTTCATAAAAATTAATAAAAATTTCACAGTATATTCTTCAAATGTCACTTTATTATGTAGTAATTATAGCAATAAATATATATTAATAGTTTCGTCAAAAAAAATTATCGAAATATGCTGATTTTGCTTAAAATTAACTTTACCCCCCCCCCCTTAACATGAGAACTAGAGTCAATTTGAACAAAATAACTATGTGACGAGTACATTATTACATTAGTGTATCCAAATTCACTGCAAAACCCAAGACCGCAGAAAAAAGCTTTTGTTTTGTTGCCCTGTGTTATTTGTAATTTCTCCTGTGATAGGTAGATGTTCTGAATCCAGCATTTCATATAATACATACAATTATATGCAATATTTGTTATACTCAAAGTATTAAGTAGGGGAGCTGTAGCAGGTATGAGATGGCTCCACTTATATTTTTCCATATTGCGATGCCAATTTTCTGGCTTTGACAACATATTTTCATGTTGGAAGCTAGTTTTTTTTAAGACACCGGAGTCAATAGTCACAATTTTTGTATGTGATCCAAACATCGAGTAAAAATTTCATGAAAAAAGTTTTATTTGATTTTTTTGTAATTGCTGTTATTACTAGTTATTCAACATAAAAATGAGATTAAAGCGCATAGAAATTCATCATTTTCCTTATATTTTACGATGAAGTAGTCGATTGGACTGATTTATGTTCACACATAAATTTTTCTGTGTTTTCTAAAAATGGCGTCATGTTCCGGATGTGAGACAGCCGAGAGTACCAGTTATGAGACTGTTGCCAATTCCATCAAATTCATCGAATATAATTTTTGAAGTGTGCAAATATGCGTGGCAGCTTCTTTACGTTCAAACATTGCGAATTGGATATGAGCCGAAGATGAAGACGAAAAATATGATGTATAAATTGTAGAAAAAAAGTGTCATTTTCTTTCGTAATTTTGGTCACTGAAGGCCTTCATGATGATTAAACATTGATATTTTCCTTATTCGTGGCTGTTTTATTTCATATTTCCCCATATTTAGCAGATTTTACCGGGTGTCTCATAGCTGGTGTCAAATTTTTTTTCGATCAAAAATCAACTCATCACGGAAATGCTCATAACTTTTTTTGGTTTGACGGAATCAATATATTTTCTACAGCAAAAAGTTGCGTATGATCATTAGCTTTCGAATGGTATGTAAGATATTCGCTATATTTGGTTTCTATAAAAAGTTTTGGCTTGAAAACAAAACCCGTCTCATACCTGGTATATCTCCCTTATAATTTGTTATACCGGGTGCTCAATGAGTTAGCCGAACATATTAAATTTACATGTAAAAACTTATATATGCAAATTCCTGCTTTCCTAATTATTTTAGAAAAAAAATGAAAGATACAAAAATAATACAGAAATATAAACTACAAGTGAAACTATAAGTTTTCTACTTAAAAAGTCAAAAATTGCTTTTGAAATTGTTAAAATTTTCATTTATCAGGCTGGTCATGTACGTTTCCACGGTAATTGTTTTTTTTTATAAGTAATAATAACAATTGCACGTTGCTACTAGTTTTACACTTTACTAAATATTCCATTTTGCATATAATCCGCTATTTATACTGATAATGATAATAAATAATAATTAATATTGTCAGTTTGCATACTTAGTGCTGTGATACTTTACAAAACCTTGTGCGTTGAAACAAACGATTTTGTTTCAAGTGATATTACCTTACTATTTCCTAGCTCCTGCCGAAGCCAGGTCCCATCATATAGCTGGCAGGATACGTTTTTTTAATTGCTTTAATTATTACAGAAATGACAAAAAAATGTCAGCTTTTAATATTTCTAACAATTGATATTTTATTTTCACATAAATATGGCTATGGCAGGAGTAGACCATTCCACAGCAGAAGTGGCAGGATGTCATTTTATACCCTATTGAAATATTATTAAATATTAGAAAAAGTTTCAGCTTTTATAATTTTCAACATTTATCTTTTTTTTTTGAACATAATCAGAAGACCGCTGTCGATCGCTGCCCCATTGGTGCCTCGGCAGGAGTCGATTTCAGGTTTCTGTAGCTCTAATATGACACAAATAAACTAAAATTAATCTTTATAAAATCTGACAAAATTTTGTGTCGCTAGCTCCCGGACTAATAAAAAAAACAGTTGTTCTTATTTTCACTATGTAATTTAACAGGATCATTAATGTCTATTGAAATAATTAAAAATCATAACAGTACAATAAGAGATATGGAAAAAGAGCAAATGTTATCTCGACTGTTTACGCGTTTGCGGATTTTTACATATTAATATTTTAATGGTTTAAAATGGTGGTTCAGTTTTTTGAATCTCGGCGTTTTTTTATATTATACTACAATTATTATTGTTCGATCCAAAATTATAACATATCGAAATTCTCACAAGTATGTACACATTATTATTTAGTTGAAAATCCTACGCAATATTTGAATGAATGTACTACTCTGGTTTTGATTGCTTTTTGCTTATTCATAACAAGAACCATGAAGTTAATGCATTGTATAAGGAATTAAAACTTAGAAAATTCGTGACTCAAGTAAAGTAGGTACATGTTGTAAAATTAAATAGTGTGTAGACGTTTGTATTATATCATCGTTGGAGTTTTCGTTGGTACGAATTTATTGTATTAATGGAATGTGTCATTTAGTTCTAAGAAGGTGAATGAAATTGTTTCTAAATCTCAATGAATATAATAACAATTAAGATTTGTAAGTGTGAATCACGCATCTATCTCGTCGTACATTGTACAATAATTTGGATGCTTCCTGTGTTAAAAAACGTTGACGTTATCCGTGCTCATTCGTCTTTTCTAATAATCCATTATTTATTTAACTAAACGACACTCAACAGATGCAGATCTTCCGTCATTTCTAATAAACATTGCAAAAACGAGGTCCTACGCAAACGTCACAAATGGGAAGACCCATATAATTATTCCAATTGCACTGCAAATTTTCAAAAACTTGCGGTAATAGAAAATTTTCTCATCGGGAAAATTGAACTTTCATTAAAACAAAGCAGCAAATATGCCAACAACAATTTTAGAAAAGTACAGCCGGAAGATGTGGAAAATTTTTAACAACATAACTGACTTTGAAACCTGATTTAAAAACCGCGATCTAGTTAATATGTTCTTATTAGAATTATTTCGTAAAAATTACATCATGTTGTAGCAAAAATAATATTCAAAATATTTTTTTTGTCCAATCCCCATAAAGTGACATCTAAAGTTTAAACAACGGTAAAATGAAAATTAGTTTCTTCGAAGAAGACTTACCTATAATGTATCAAGTATTTATTTCAAAGTTTCCGAGTAAATTATATTAACTTTATTCCAGAAATTAGAATAAATAGTTTATTTTACACTAAGGCAGAAGGGACTAAAGTTAGTTATCCACACTCGCGATTAACAACCAGTTTAATCCCAAATTATATACTATTTTATACGTTTCCACACAATGGATCCGAACGATTTCAAAAAATACCACAGGAAAAGATTAAGATTAAAATAAACCTAGGTCAAATCAAATATTTTTTTCAAAATTTGCAAATATTATTTTCCCAGCTTAATTATTTTCAAAAAGCCTTAGCCCTACGATCTCGACCTTTCAACGTGAATTATTTATATGTAAGTCTTTACCCGGAAAATTTGATAGCTCTCAGGGAATAACCTACATAATATGAATAATAAGTAATATTTTAGCGGCAAAACGAACTTCTGAATTTTTTGTAAGGAAAACTTTATAATAGGAATCTATTCCAAAAAGCCACTTTCTGGCAATTTGATATCAGATACAGATTGGAAGACTTGAACATCGATAGATATACGGGGATGATTTAAGAATTGGCTGAGAAAATCAAAAGGTGTTAAATTCAAAACTAACAAATTATGTAAATGAGGAACATCAAATGGGACTCTCAGTGCGATATTTATATACTAGAATTGTATGTTGAATACAAATTTAACAGCGACTGGACGATTTGTTAAACTTTTTCTAAAGATTAGCTTCGTTAGTAAAGTTTCCAAGTCAAATGACTAATTTATTTTTTCAAAAAAAAAGAGAAACTTCGGCGCCTTAACATTGACGCCGTCTCTGTTCTATTATTGTAATTATTGCTATAGGTAAGACATCAAGACATCAAGTTGGAAATTATCCAAGTATACTTCGAAGTTGCTAATCAATATTCACCAGTTTTCTATTTTGTATATTTCTCAAAAAAACTAGATAACCAAATATAATTAGAAGTGACAATTTCGCGGTTCGTAATTCGAGTGAATTAATTGATAATTTAAAATTGGAGCAATAATTTTAATTAAATTTTTTTAAAAAATTGGAGATGCCGGGGATCGAACCCGGGGCCTTTCACATGCAAAGCGAACGCTCTACCACTGAGCTACATCCCCATAACTGAATTTTTTAATTTGACTACAAGTGAACTCGAACTTGTTCAAACGATGTGATCTAATTTATTTGCTTTGTTTCTTTTAGTGAAATCATTCAACCCAGAACTTTAAATTTTATTCGCAAGTTCTGTGAAAATCTTATTCGTAACGTACCCACATGAGTATTTATAATATTCTGTTATTTTAGATTTTATGTGGAATTACCCACTATTTATACATTTTTAAACAGATGGTTATCTCAATTTTTATTTTCAAATAAAACAAATAATATTTAAGAGAAATTTTATAATATATTATTACGGGCATTGTATAGAAACAATTTCTCTCTCTATAAAATGAACTTAAAATAAAAAATTTCAAGTAGATTTGTGAAACGTTAAAACAGTAAAATGAAGAAATACAATAGTGAAAAATCATTATTTAATAAACCAAAAGAAAACCACTTTTTTCTATAATTAATAATTATAATTATTATGTTTTTTTGCTTTTTAAATAATGTTTTTCCACGTATTGTATTTCTTTACTTAGTTAGTTCTCTTAAATATTATTTTTCTCTCTCTCCCTACCGCTAGGGAGATAATATGTATTTTACTCCCTAGGTGAACATACTATTGTTTGCTTCTTTTCTTTCATTTGTTTATGAATAATGAGAAACAATCTAATTTTCCAAAATTTATTTATTAAATAAAAGCGAAACGTGTCAAGATTGTATATTATATTCAAGCACTTATATTTTTGTTTAAATTAAAAACTGTAGGTTCATTTTTAACTTTTAGTACTTTACTCTTATCCAGGTTAATAATCTAAACGTTGCAAAATAATATAGTTGTTAAATTTTGGGTTATGCAAGTCGAGAAGATTTGCACATAACTTTTAATTTAAGAGTCTTTTTAATGTTTTGAACTGCAAGCTGTTTTCGGTTGCTCTGTGTCTGTTCCGAACATTTTTAGATCAGTAAAAAAAATTAGAAACCAAAAAGTTTTGGCAAAGCAAATGTGACGGCACGGCAATGTAATAGCGAATTCGTGGAAACATCACGTATAGAAAACACTGCGGATTAAAATCTAGGCCGATACAATCGGACCACTTAAATTATGAAAAGCCTATATTGCAAGTAAATAACTAATAGCTGCAGGGGTCAACAATTTATTTATTTTATTAATTTTAACACACAATATTTGCAAATAAGCGTCTGAACGTAAATAAATAATTAAACAAAATTATTTATTTTGATTGGTTAGCAATTTAAAAATAAAATTGGCAATCGATATTGCGAAAAAGTGTACTAGAAAAATATATGTGTACTTTCGAAACTTTTGAATAAACTGCCGTCTCCTCTTCCAAATTGACTGGGTTTTGAATTGTTGATCAATTAAATTATTGATTTGGTAATTTATTTCATCTAAACCGTTTCTGTGTTTAAAAACTTAGAAATTCGATGACTAATTTATTAAAAGCGAGCAATCTTTTTGGACAAATTTGGTAGTAAATTGTAATTTTGAATAACTTTTACATAAATATGAGAATGTGTATCAACCCACGCATTGTATTGCAACTTTTCAAACGAGGTGCAACATTTCCGCTGCCTACACCATTTTACCTCAATAAGCAATAGCGGTTAATTAACTCAAGATTTGTTTAAGAAATTTTTATTTCTTTACTAAGAAAATGAGTTTCAGCAACGTTTCAATTATTCAATATAGGATGATAGGTAAATACCATCCGTCACAACGAAAATTTTTTGAACCTCTAATAATAATCGAATGCATTGTCAGGGCTACCCGGATAAGTTTGGGAAATTTAATGATCGAATATTGACTAGCAAATAGTAGATTCCTACAATTCACACCGAGATAATGTTTTGCTTAAAATATTCCTCTATGAATAATTTCTTTTTTATTTGTGTTTTATTTCGACTTTTGTCCTGCCGCTAAGCTGCACCCCTTGTACCCCCGCTTGACCTTCATTTATAGTTAAATTTACAGTTTAAATTAATACAATTTTATGAGTTGGTAATTTATTTCGCTTTCGAAGTATAAATAAAACATAGCAGGTTTTTTCGGGTATTGTTATAGAGTATATTTAACTCCAATATTTTTAATATTAATTTTTCGTAAGTTACGGCCCTAAAACGGTTGCTAATATTCAAGTTTTACCCGGTGATAACTGTTGTTTATTTATCCTGTCCTCGCTTATTGACAGAGCAAAAATCCGGCTCTGCGATTGGTCCAGACGATCGGGCGATCTGCAAGTCAAGGTAGAAAATATAAAAATTTTATGACTTCGTCTAAAATGTTGATCCTAATTTAATTCACGTTAAAACAATAGAACGATCAAACTAATTAACATGGTGATTATCATCGTTTAACCTTGTTGATGAATTATAATACTTCTGCAAAGAGAGGTTAAATTAAGTCGACTGTTGGTTAATTGGTAACTAGAAAAATGTTGGATTACTTTTATAATTGGGTTATTTTAATTAACTTTGTTTAAAAAAATCGCAGTCAAGAATTAAGAAAAGTTGCATTTCGTTACAAAAGGGTTAATGAACACGATTTTTTAAAACTCGTCAATAAATATGCCATTATGCATTTAATTGACCTCCTTTTTGATTTATTTTGTTTCACTACAAAATGCTTTGTAATAATTATTATTGAATTTCATTCATCGAATTAATAATTTATAACTATCACGTAGTATACATGTACCTAGATAGTTTGTTATGGAACCCAATTATTTGCAATCCAATTAATTTTTTTTTTGCATTTCAAGTTTTCATATTCAAACGATCGAGATATTTCTCTGTACTTGAAACTTTGATTGAGTCGATTAGTTTAATTTCTCACTGTAACCGGCAGAAAGCCGGATCAAATTAAAATAAAACACGTCAATATATAGGTATCATGTGACTGTCATTAAAAAACAATCATTGGAAACAAAAAATCTGCAATCATCCTTCCAATGGGGATTGGCACTTTGTGAAGCTTAAATTACATTATTGTGAACAGTAGTGGGATTACGTGTACATCGCTTTGAAGCGATCGCATTGAAGCGTTCGCATTGAAGCGTTCGCATTGAAGCGTTCGCATTGAAGCGTTCGCATTGAAGCGTTCGCATTGAAGCGTTAGCTTTGAAACGTTAGTATTGAAGCATTCGTTTTTAAAAGCGAATTATGTACAAATGTCAAAAATTGGGTAATTTCTCAATTTAGTTAAAGAACAGTTGTTGTAGGACCATGTGAGTGATACCTTGCTGATTTACAAATATTATCGCTTTGATTCGAAAAGTTTTAAAGGCGAATATACTAGAAATTCTGAATGTTCAACAGAATTATTTGTTCGGATCTTTGTCGGCAAAAGTCGGAAGAATGCTACAATTATAATTTCAAATTAAAAAGAATCTCGTTTTTACGTTATTTTCAATATAAATTCAAAATTCTCTTATCTGTTATTACAATTCTACCCTTATTTACATGATACTACAATATTTAATGTATTTTAAAAAGATTGTAATAAGTATAAATCGAATAACCTCTAAATATATTTAATTTATGACAGCTACCCGGTGGCTGCTCGTTAAAGCACCCAAGGGAGGCTTAGCCCCTTCTGAAATTTTGAACTCTTGAGAATATGCTTTTTGTGCATATATATAGGTATATGTATGATATATAGATATAACTATAAAATTTTGTATTTACAGTAAATAAATAAATAAAATAATAAATAAAAACTTCAAAAAAAAACAAAATTTAAAAATTTTAAAGAATTTAATCAAATTTAGTATTTTTGAGGTGAGATTCACTGTATTATATCATTAGGGTTCTCGAATAAAACAGCCACAAGCCGCCACTAAGTTTTAAAAATTTTAAAATTTAAAACCACATATTATGCAAAATAGATAACTTAATATTATAATATATTGAAAAGACTAATCCGAGATTATAAATAATTATAAAAATAAAATATTTACATACTACTCGTGTTGTCTCAATTTTGTCATTTAATTTATAAAATTTATTTGTAAAATATAAAATTATTTTAAAGTTTATTTATATTATCTAATAAAATATCTGCAAAATAAAATTATTAAAAGAAATAGAATATTTTTTCGCATAATTAATATAATATGTTTTTTAAAAACTCAGCCTATTTCGAGCAAAGCGCATCTTCATCTTTTTAGAAACGTTAAGTTGCTTTAAAAAAAAATTTAATTAAGCGAAAATGTATTTCATTTAAATATATAAAAACATTAAAAACTTCAATATAATAAGTTAAATGAAATAATATTAAATAATATTTATTATTAATATTAATAATTTAAATAATATTAAAACTTTACATCCAATAGTAAGATTATCATACAAACGCTTCAATGCGGCAGTGTTTAGCTTATAGTTTCAATGCGAACGCTTCGTTGCGAAACAATCGTAAAATATGTGTACGTAATACCAAACTATTGAAATGCGAACGTAAACTAACTGGAATGAAGTTAGCTGTAGAATTAAGGCGTGAATTTATACTTTGACCAAAGAGTATACATACTCTTTGCTTTGACATATAGCTTCAATGCGAAAATAATTTGACAGGCGATCGTAAAATAAATGAATGTAATACAAAATATTAGAATTCTAACGAAAATTAACCAAAGTGAAGCTAGCAGTAGAATTTAAGCGTTAGCATCGAAGCGTTCGCTTCAATGCGATGTGCACGTAATCCCACCACAGGTTTATTTTTGCATTTGTGAATTTTCCCGTAATTGAGCGAACCTGTTGAAAATAAGGACTCCATGTCTCTACAGTTGTTCACCTGTCAGAGTGAACTGCACCTGTTGGTTTTTCCTAGAACGTAATGAAGTAGGTAGTTTATGGATGGAAGTTGGTGAAAAACTTATCTGGAGGTTATTAGCAACTTGGCTAATTATATCGCGGATTACGCTTTAAGTAGAAATTCCAAAATTAGCCTAAGCGTGAAACAAAGACCCGAAAGACATATGAAGTGTATTTTCCAATTATTTATTTAAGTTTCCAAAGTTGGCACTATTAATAGAATAAAAAAATCGTATATTTTGCGGATGCAGTTACGCAGACGTAAATATAACAACAAACTTGGAGAACAAAAATAGCACAGAATTTATGTGGTTGTTTAAATTTGAAACTAATATTACATCAAAGCGTGATTATTAATAACCGCAGATATTCCAAACAGTCTCTTTACCAACGTAAAGTGGATTACTCGACTTCCCATTTGTTTATTTACTTTGTGGATAGACCAAAGGATTGAGGATGTGGTTAAACAAAATGTACAAGTATAGCTACTACCGTAGTGTGACTTATCAAAAAATAATCATGGTAATTCATAAACGAACGATGGTACAATCTAAAAATCCGTGTTTAGTCAATTTCAAAATATTTCCTCCAGCTGTCGGTAAATGGAAAACCTCGATGAAGTCATGTAAGCTCCGAGCAAGTTCCGATATGATACTTTTATCTTCTCCATTCAAAAATAGTGTGAAAATATTAGAAACATGCAAAAGACAAGGCTTTTAATTGAAATGCTATGATGGATTGGTGTCAAGGGTTTCTAATATTCCAGTTTGTTATTTGTAATTATTGTTAAAGAAGTAGGTACATAAATCAGCATACTCTTTAGGAATAAATTACCTAAAGAGAAATACCTAGAATAAAATTAAATCAAACTTTTACCCTCTCGTTATGTTGAACTCTTAAAATGATTTGGCTACATTCTTAAGGTGTGAGATTTCTTTGTTATAATATTCTATTTGCAGTTTATAATTTTTCAAGTGTCAAGTAAAAAACTTATTTACTTCCAAAGTTATTCCAGCCGTTTTCGTGGGTGAACTGCTAATTTCATTCAATTCCTAATTGGGCTATACCTTCGAGTTGTTGCAATTAATTTTGTTTTATTTTTGAGAAAACTCGCTCGAACAAAATAGATTTATTGTAATTTAACTTTTGCACAAACAACTTTGTAGCTCATTTTTCAAGATTTATTGAGGACTTAAAACAAAGAAGAGTTATACTATGAATGAACTGCCCGATTTGCAGGTCGCCGCACCTAGAAGGAGTGTTATATCTCTATGTGCATTTTATAAAAAAATACAACACGATTATTGATAATAAAACAACGCTGCACGAGGTTTTTTCAGTTTAGAAGACATTAGCTTCTTCTTCTCCGTCCAATTCCAATGGCTGTCGATTCGACGCTTCTCGGAGTGCGCCGCAATAGATTTGTACAAAAGACGATGCACCAATTGACAAATCAGCTGAAGTTTGTTTGAATTTACTGTTACATTACATGCAAATTGCAGGGCAATGACTGTACCCACGTGTTTGTTCAGAATACACACATTTATTTCATAATATGCATTTATTTAAAGCGCTCGAAGCAAATCGAGAAAATACTTTTTTGAAAAATGACCTAAAATAATAATTTTAGAAATTGGCTCTATTGGTGGCCAAATTCCTTAACGAACGAAGCTTCCATTGAAAGATTCATTTAATCCGTTTATAAATCTTTTCTTTGTTTCTTTTGATTGGTTAGTTACCAAGCAATTCACGTATTTACTTGCTGCTCGAGGTATTTGTACGAGTAGTTATACGATGGTTAAATTTTATTTAATCACACTATGGCGCACTATAGCAAACTTCACTATTTTTAATTAATAGATTTTTTGTAACAAAATATTTATATTTACAGTGGGAATCTCGTTTATTCGTTCATGCGAGTCGATGGCAAGCAGATAACCGAAAATATTTCCTTATCAGCTTTCAGTTTTACATACGATTACATCTTCATCGAAATTATTTTGAGGTAATTATGATTTACCCTACACTTGTAACTTTGCGCATTTATAGAAAATTTGTGCCTTTGTGATTTTCATTTACCCATACCCGTCTTGATTGCCAACATCCGTGTAGAAATGTTACATGATAGATATTTATGCTGACCATATAAGCAATAATAATATTATATTATCATGTAAATATTGTGTTATTCCTTAAGAATTATACAATCCATAAAAGGCGATCACTATGCTTATTTCATTAATTTGTTCTGTTAGTTAATCTCTAGATGCATAAGGATAGATAATTTGATTTTTATAAAACGATAACAAAGAGCGGAACAAATATTTTGGTTCGAAGGAGCCTAATGGTTATTGGATGCAGAGCAAAAACATTTGGTATTGTAACAATAGCTTCATTTGTAAAAAAAGAATTATTAGAACACTCATCAAAGTTGAACCCTTCTTGTTAGGAGTCGCAGTTTTATTTTAAACTTAAATAAACAATGTTTTGGCAAAAATCAAGTAGTATAATTTATTAGATAATAATATTTCTAGTTTCGCTTTCATTTATCCTCGTCAGATTGCTATAATATTAAAATGATTGTTTTTGTTTAAAAAAAATAAATAAATGTATAACGAAGTCCGTCTCTGTTCAACGAACGTAATAGTAAATAAATTATAACATTGATTAGCTATTATAGATAAATTAAAAGGTTTCTACTATAAAAAGTCACTTCAAACTAAGAAGTATTTGACCTAAAACTTTTTAAGGCTATATAACTATCTTGATTTGTTAACAAGGACATCAGAAATGAACAGCAACAATAAAATTGAAACCATTATTTTCTTCATTAAAATATTTAGGTACCAAAAATGTCGGAGACATTTCGAATATTCACTATTATGTAAGCCAAAATCACAACAACCGGATTTTTATAAGTTTTCTAATATTTCACCAAATATATGAACAAAAAAAAGTGGTTCCGCCCGGGATCGAACCGGGGACCTTCTGCGTGTAAAGCAGACGTTAGTTAGTTAGTTTAAAATATTTATTAATAAATTAATCGTTACAAAAACATTTGCTAGTCCAATGAGCAATTACATAAGTGCCAATTGGCCAAACATTATAATTTTCATACAAACTAGGAGCCCCTCGTGGTAACACATATCTCCAGATTTCTTTGGGGTAACCAGATTGGTTTAACAATAATTAATCTTGATTGGTATAAAGAGTCGAAAGTGTCGTATTAAAATTTTAACGAAAAGTTTCTTTTGCTGGAAAAGTGGAAAAAACCAGCTTAAGGTAATTCTTGATTTTAACAATAACAGTAATAACAATGAATATATAATTCGAAAACAGAACAGAGTAACAAATAACAGATAACAGAGAATAGAATATTAGAAACTTAACTTAACGATGATGGATCGATTAACTAATCAATCAATCCGTATGTTGTCGTAGCTAATTTATTTATGGAAGGCTAACGGTTTGTATTCGCGTTCTTCTCAAGGTTCAGGGATATTCCTTCCTGTGGCGTAGCAGCTAGTGGTGGTGTCAGGTGTCGTTTGTGGGATGAGGAAGTTGAGTTTGGAAGGATGGTAGTGTTTGGAATGGGAGCTTATATTTGCGTATAGTGTGGTTGTTGGTGATGTTTTGTGTAAGTGGACTGTTGAGTGTTTGGTAGGTGTAGAATTTCTCGGATAACCTCCCGATGTGTTCTCCGAGAAATTCTACTTGTGTGTTTTCGTGTATAGTGTTGTAAGTCTCGTATATCTGTCTGCCCCCGTGACGAGGCGTAGGCAGCGGTTCTGAAAGACCTGCAGGGGCCTCAGGCGTGTTTTGGAAACACCCACCCATGCAGGACTGGCGTACGTTAGGATCGGTCTTAGTACGGTTTTGTATAATGTACGCTTGTTTTCAGAACTCATCTGCCCACTTTTCATGAGGGCATAGATCTTACGTTGGGCTCCGTAGGCTAATTGCCTTCGGAGCTTTAGGTGTGTATCGAAGTTCAGCCTGGAGTCCATTGTGACTCCCAGGTATTTCACATTTGCTTGCGGTATGATCTTTTGACCGTCCAGTGTCAGATGTTGGAGGACTCTATGGTTTGTTCTTTTTCTAGCAAAAACGATCGTTTCTGTCTTCCCCGCATTTAACTTGATTTTCCATTTTTGGAAATATTGTGTAATGATGTCTAAGTGTATTTGTGTTTGTTTGGTGGCGACCTGTGCGCTGAACGAGTGTGCGTATATGGCAGTGTCGTCAGCGTACAGGGCCATGTTTGTGTTCGTGAATGTGGGTATGTCTTTGATGTAAAGGATGAATAGTTTCGGTGCCAGTACGGAGCCTTGGGGTACTCCAACTTCGATATCTTTGGGATGGGAAATGGTAGCATTGACTTTGATCGCGATCGATCTGCCGGTGAGGTAGGAGAGGACAAGTTTGATAAGGTGATTAGTGAATCCAAATTGGATCATTTTGAATATTAGACCGTCAGTCCAGGTTCTGTCGAAGGCTTTTTCTATGTCTAAAAGTGTCATTACAGTGACTTTGTCATTATTGAACTGACCTATTACATCGTTAACAATTCGGGTCACTTGCAGGGTCGTGTTAAGACCCGCAGTAAACCCGAATTGATAAGGATTGGTAACTTCTAGTCGCTTTTGTTCGTTGGTCAGTCTGTGTAGGATTATTTTTTCAGTCAGTTTTGTCATTGTGTTGAGTAGTGTGATTGGTCGGTAGCTGAGAGGAAGAGTAGGGTCTTTGTTAGGTTTGCGGATCGGGATGGTGAGGCCTTTTTTCCAGGCCGACGGGAAGTATTGTAGGGTTAGGATAACATTTATGATGTTGGATAGTTGGAGTATAGCTTTCCCGGACAGGTTTTTGAGAACCTTGTTCTCAATTTTGTCCGGTCCGGGGGCTTTTTTGTTGGGTAGGGATTTTAGGATTTGGATGATTTCGTTGGGATTGGTTAGTAGGGTTTTTCGTTGTCGTTTGGGGATTTCGTATGATCGATTTGAAAAGTCAAGCACAGTTTGTTTAATCTCCCTTTGTTCCGGGGTGTCGGTGTCGTCTAGTGTGTGTATTTTTTGAAAAGTGTTGGCCAAGAGTTCCGCCTTTTGGGCATCCGTCATGGCCGTGCCAGTGTTGTCCTGAAGGGTCGGTATTGATTCGTAAGGTTTCCGTAATAGTTTAGTCATTTTCCAAAGTGAGTTGTCTGAAGGACGCAGGGAAGACAGAAGGTCTTCCCATGTTTTGTTTCTGTGTCGCGTAATTTTAAACTGTACTTGCCTATTCAAATCGATCATTACGTCTTTGTATCTAGTGTCTGCGGTTTGTTGCCAAAGCTTCCGATTCCGGTTCCTCTCCCCGATTAATAACTGGATGTCTTCAGGGAAGACGTCCCTGTTATTCTTCGGAGTAAAGGAGTTTTCTAATATTTCACCAAATATATGAACAAAAAAAAGTGGTTCCGCCCGGGATCGAACCGGGGACCTTCTGCGTGTAAAGCAGACGTGATAACCGCTACACTACGGAACCAACGTGACTATTTTATTTTATATTATACAGATTCCGATGATATAAATAATATTTTTGATACAAATTTTTTAATCTATTAATCGTTTTAAATCGCATTATTTTATTTGTACACATTTTCGGATTTCTTTTGTCGAAAATTTGTTTGTAATTATTGTGGTGTTAGATTAAAAAGTAATGGAAATTCAAAAACTTTCAAGTCGAAAACAATAATTACATATTTAGATTTTGGTTAATAGACAAACAAATTAAAATTGATAGTTTAATAAAAGGTAACTACATTTTCAAGGATATCTGAAGAATAAAATCAATTCAAGCATTCTTTTACGCCCACTTAAATCTATTTATAAATTTTAACTTTTCTGTTATTGTGTACAGTAAATACGTATGCAAAAATAAACAATAATATAATATTTTTTGCGGTAATAATATATTATTTTGTTTAATAATTTTTCGAAAAAAATGCCCCGGGTGAGGATCGAACTCACGACCTTAAGATTATGAGACTTACGCGCTACCTACTGCGCTACCGAGGCGCTAGAAATGTATGTTAGACATTCGCATCTTCAGTAGATGTATACTTTAAATAGTTAAGTTTTTTAATTGTTATAAATAATAATCTATAGTTAATCTATAATGCTTATCTTACCTTACTAATTTTAAGAGGTCCCAATTTTTGTTTGTAATGTTTTTGTCTCGGTGGTGCAGATTGCATTTTTAAATTATTAACTGCGATAGTTTCGTTAATAATTCTAATATACCTATATATAATTATAAATAAAACACACTCGAATAATATTGCACTTAATTTTGAACCGTGTTTAAATGAATATAAATAAAAATAAATTCAAGGAGACGGACTATAACACCGTAACGACAGATACAAATAATTTATTTTCAACACAGAACAGTTTGAAAAAATAGTTTCGAATTGACGAGTCATGTATAGGTGCATGTAAATAAAATACTCTTAAAATGGTCACTTAACTTTTATTAAAATTTTAGTTTCTTTATTTACAAATAATGCACGCAACTCGTTTGGAATAAAGTTCGGCGCACGCGTTCCAAGTACATTTTCAAATATATTTTCTATAAATAATATTGTTGCAAGTGGCAGCACTTGTAAGAATCAATCCAAATACTAAACAGCTTCCTATACCCACGAATTTTTTTTTAACATTGGCTTTAACAATTTATAAACTTGCAAGACAACGCAGTTTAGCCTTTCTAATTGGAACAGATCTAAAGAATTATTTTCAGATAGGGAACCGCTTAGGAACGAAATGGCGGTAATTTAAGATGTTCGCCATTTTTGGTTTCTTAGATCGGTCCAATTTTTTTATTCGAAAGCTCTTGTTAGCAGGAAACTTTTTTGCCATTGCAGATTTATCTCCAAACCTTGATGTTTAGGTGACTATCAACCAACTGTGAACAGTAATTTTTATTTGTCGTAAATAAATGAATTTCTTTACATTTTGTTCTCTATGAATGCTATCGTTGAAACCTCGAAAAACTAATTTTGAAAAACAAATAATAAGAACGACATGTAAAAAGTAAATTTTTTCTGCAATAACAAAAGTAATATAAGTAATCAAAATTGCACCATCTACGATGTGTAAAATTATTTGTTTGTTGCCATAGCAACGTGAAAAAAGCACAGTGTGCGTGCCAGTTTATCGTTGAGTTATTTCAAAATTATTTTTAATTTTTTCTCTAAAATTGAATATAACTCATCGCTATAATAATATGTTTCGGGCATGGAGTTGAGGTAACATAATTTTGACCAATTTAAAAAAATATTTTTGTCTTTATTATTCCCTCATTTAATGAGTAAAACCAGAATAAACTATAGTAGTTATAATAATTAAGATTCATTCAAAAGAGAAAGATACAGTATGCAGGAGTTTGCTATAGGAAAAGTTTTTTGAACCTTTAAATAAATTGGGTATTTATACAAATAATTATTTTGTGTAATTGTAATAAATTAAATTAAAAATTACGTCGTTGACCTAAACACTTTTTTCGATTTTCTGATGTTTAGAAAAAAAAACTTTGATTTGCAGATAGGGGAAACACCGAGATCGATTTCTTTCGATAGGTTTTAATACTGTATTCCCGTGTTAATATAAAAATTGTCAATAAATAAATGAACAATAAATCCTTTTCTATTTAACTTGTTCATGAATTTCAATTAGATTAGCTCGTGCGGAATGTAATTAATGTCAATTGAAGAATTGAGGTCTTTTACACCTACCATAAGAGTTATTAAATTATTTTTGCTTCTACTTGGCCAATTTATTTTTCTTCGATCTATACTAAGGTCAAATTTTTTGGACAAACCCGCCTTCGTAATTTTTGGCAAATTATAGTAACACATTTGAAAATTATCGATTAATTTTGATTTTTAAATTGCGTGCAATAGAATTTTACTATTTTGAAAAGCTACCAAATTTCTTTAAAATGAAAATAAATTTCGATTTGGCTCTTTGCAACATTTAAATTATGCCAGATTGATCGAACATTTGGCAAACTTCGTCATCATTAAAGACGTAAGTCGTTTATATACTTATGCAATCCATTTTAACAGTCCGTTATTAATATATTATTACAAACAGAAGCTGCAAATTAAATTAAACTTTTTTACTTGTGAAGGTTTCACTCATACTTATTACTTTTATTTAGACAGGAGTTCCCAAAATAAAATCATACAAACATAATAATATATCTGGAGCATTTTAAAGAGGGGGGGGGGAGCAAAAAAAATTGTAGAATAATTTTTAACTTTTGCAAATAAAAAAAACTTATTTAATAGTAGTCTCATATTCAATAATGTCTCTAATGAGTAATTATTGTAATGTCTCTCTGTATATAAATAAAACAAAATATTTGCGCTACACACCTCGATCTAAGATGATACATCACCAAAAATAAACAAAAATAAAAAATTGTGTAAATTGATGTATACCTACTCGATATTATTATGTTGTTATTATAATGTATAACCGAAATCGTGTAGTTGGGTGCTGTTGTTTGAATTTTAATAAAACTTACCGTTAACGCGGACTTCTTGTAGTTAGGATTAACGAAACATTGATGAACATTTCCCATATTCGCAGCAAATCGTGAAAACGAATTCAAAGTTCATTACAACAATCACAAAAACTTCTAATTTTATCACAGTGACAATTTAAATTTCAAAATTATAAAATAAATCGACTAGAAAATAAACCAATTTAGACGTCACATTTTTCTGATTATTAAATAATTCAAATTTGTAAACCAAAAAAAATTTTGCAAATAAAATAAACAACAATAAATTTGCATCTAAGATTCGCGCTTTCTTCGATTGTTGGAATAAATATTGGTTTACGCGTGTAAATTTTTTCGAGCGATGATTTCATGCGCCAGAAGGTTGCGCATAATAAATGAACTTGCAAATAAAATTTTATAACCCTAAGGCCATAACGTCAAAATCCAAATTATCAACAATGAACAATGCGGTGGCGGTGGTTTATGCCTCGTATGTTTATATACCGGGTGACAACTCTTGCACCCGAACATAACGAAACAATAACGACGAAACGTTTTCCGAATAAAATATTATTATTATTAATAATCGAAAGAGATTTTTTTCCGCGTCCGAAGATAACCCAACGCGTCATGTTTGCTCTTTAATTATTATTAAAACTACAAAACTGAAATTGGTGTTTTTTAAACAATGCAAATTGCCTTGATAAAATAATTGCTAACAAATTACTTTGACAGATCAATATAACATAATTATTTAATTTGTAATTTGTAGGTTGTCATTTTTCCAAGGCAACTAATATTGTTTAAAACGTGCTTAATATAATTATAATTATTAAAAATTGCAGTAAATATCGAGTTTTACAAAAGAAACTCTTGTTTTTTGTATGTGTTCCAATAAGAAGCAGAAATTCTGTAGCCTATCCCGACAAATAAATTTTGCCCATTCATATAAAATCTGTGGCGCCACCCCTGTATATGCACAAAATTTGGAGGATGGAACATTTCGCCGTCACATCTTCGCCGTCAGAAATAAAATTTTTTAATGACAAAATAATCATCCGGAGTATTTTTTTGCAAAAAGTGAAAATATAATAGTAGTGCATTAAAATTTAATAATTAACAGACAGGTCAAATAAGCGGGCTGTGGTTATTAAATTATCCGTAGAATTGTCAATGTCAAACGAGATGGGCGAAAATAGCGCTTCTATACCTAAAAAACCGCTAAAACCAAGACAATTTCATCCGGTAATAGAAATCGTGAACGGTACAAAACATTACGGATATTGGGGAAATTACAATGAAGTGCTGCATAAATTGGAGATGACAGTTTATACAGGCGAAGTGTAGGATTTCCTTTTTATACATAAATTAAGAAATCATTCAAGTGTAATCTTTTCAGACATTAATTTATTTTGAAAATTATAGATACGCATTACTGGGTCCTCATGGTTGCGGGAAAAGTACCGTACTGAACGTAATTTTGGGCATTACAAAATTAAACGATGGGCAAGTTAAGGTACATAATCTTATAAAAAACTCAAGTTTTGCCCTAAAACGATTTAATTTTATATATGTAGATTTTTGGTTTTAAGCCCGGAGCCAAACTGAGCGGAGTGCCTGGCATTAGGGTAGGATACACCCCACAAGCCAGCGGGTTGTATTCCGAATTTACTATTTGCGAAACGTTGCGGTATTACGGGGCGCTACTTCGATTGAAAAAGCAGTACGTCAGTACCAGAATTGCATTTTTAAGTAACTTGCTGGCATTGCCCAACGATAAACAAATAATCAGTCAATGCACGGAAGGCAACAAACGACAAATTTCTTTTGCGGTTGCTTTATTGCATGAGCCAGAAGTTTTAATTTTGGACGAACCTTGTGCAGGAATCGATCCGGTGTTGAGACGCAAGTAAGTTAACTTTATAAAATATAACTGCCATTTCCACGTTTGTTTCGTGGTTTAGTATGTGGGAGCACATGAAAAAGTTGGCGGACGAAGACAAAGCTATTTTAATAACAACGCAAAGTTGCGAAGAAGCTCGGTGGGCAAATAAAATTGGTTTTATGCGTGACGGACACCTGTCCATTGCGGGTAACCCTAGAGAATTGTTAACCACTTATAACGAGAAGCATCTCGAAACGTTGTATAGACGCGTGTTCAGTTTAAATTTGGGAAAAGTAAAAACCTCGGCTTCGGTAGAACAGAATCCTCTCATAGTTTTAGAGCCAATAAATGTGACCTCTTCGGAAGGTTTTTTATATTCGGGCGAAGAAGATACTGCGAGTACTATTAACACGAGAAGTATGAGTTCAACTATCCACTCTGAAGGACCGATATTTAGACACATTACCAAATATGGAATAAATCTTCAACGTCTGTCCGTTTCAATTATTCGCGATTTTAAGAGATGCTATAGAAGTTACGTTAGATTAATTTTATTCATTCTTTTACCCTCAATTTTTTTAACCATATTTTGTATCACCGTCGGCACTACGCCTAGTTCGCTATGTATAGGCGTCGTTAATGAGGAAGCGTCGCAATTAGAGTGTGAAACAACAGGTAGGGAAGAATTTTTAAGTTGTCAATTTTTGGACCTTATAGATAAGCATATTATCGTACAGAAGCACTTTTACCGCATCAACGATGCACAAAATGCTGCAAGAAACTTACAAATTTCTGGAATTATAGTCATCGACAGATATTTTACCGAATATATTAATCAAGCGTTAAGTGAAGTTCTGTTAGGCAGGAGCGAACATTCCATCGTTACGGTGCCTATAACTTTATCGTTAGATTTTACCAGCAAAATAGTAGCTTATACAGTAGAAAGTACGGTGAGAGAAGCTGCAGATACCTTCATACGTTTAACAACCAAGGGTACTTTAGTCGAAGATGCTGGTGTAATGCAGATGATAGCAGTAAGTTTTATCTTGTTAAATTAATGCAATGAGGAATTCAAATACCTGTATAAGGACATAATTATTTAGAATGTTCCATTTAATATAAAAATTCTGTCTCTCTGCCGACGTTTTAATAAACCTGATTTTTTAAGCTGCAAACTCCTCTGTTTGGTTCAAAACATAACATCGATACATATTACATGGCTCCCGGCTTAATTATAACATTTATTTATCATATGGCCGCTTTTTTTGCGAGCAACACATTGGTAACAGATCGTGTTATGAAGTTGGCGTTACGAAATTATTTGGCTGGTAAATTTTATTTTTAAAATCTTGGACTACATCTTTAAAGATGTGTTGCAGGTGTGCAATTGGCCGAGACAATTTTTTCTCAAATGATAGTGTGCGGAATAATCACGCTAATACAAGCCAGCTTACTGCTGATAGTTCTGTTCCTAATATTCGACGTTCCAAATAAAGGATCTCTCTGCTACATCATAGTAATTGCGCTCCTGCAAATTTGGTGTGGTTTATCCTTTGGTAATTACTAACTTGTTTTAATGTTGATTTTAAATATCAAAGTTTTAGGAGTCCTCGTCGCCATGATGTGCAAATCGGCCGTCGGAACGGGAATTTGGGTGTTCTGTTCTGGAGTCACAACACTGTTTTTATGCGGTAAGAATTTTGTAGCTTAGAATGCTGTTCGTTGTTGTACTTAAAATTGTAGGTGTTCAATGGCCATTGGATGGATTACTACCGGCGTTTCAATTTCCAATAAAATATTTACCACAGACAGCTGCTATAGAAGCAGTGCGCACCATTATTCATCGAGGCACATCCATCGCACACAGTCGGGTGTGGTGCGGAATTGTAATACCCTTTTGTTGGCTACTAATATTTATAATAGGTTACGGATTTAAGAATAAAGTAATATAATAAATTTTGTATGTTAATGCTCACAAAAGAAACGAAAAAAAAAAAAAATATATTTAGAAATAAATAAACTTCTTTATTATTTACAAATTTATTTAACAGATTAAAAAAGATTAAAAAATGAATAATAACCGATGTGATTTGGAACACGGAAGTGTGGCCTTTCCAATGTGCAGCTATTTACGATTGATTATAAGTAAGGTATAGCAAAAAAGAAATAAAAACTAGTACATTGTTCACTTTTTAATAATTCCAAAATTATTTACTAAATAATTATTTACAAAACGTCGTCGGCATAATTGATTGATTGATTGGATCGTTTTCATGTCAATGAGATCTCAAAACTATACCTCATTTGCTCTCAACATAGGTTCATCTCAATAAATTAATTTTTAATCTACATGCATTATTTATAAAGAAAATGAAAAAAATATGCTACATACATAGAAAACCTCTTGTTAAAAAATTATTACTTATCTTCTGAAAGTTTTTCACGTAGGAATTGAATTTTATTTACAAAATATGCCTCTAACGATTCGGCACATTTAAAAAACGGGGATTCTTTGGGATTATAATATCGACAATTGTCAAATATCTTTGTCATATCTCCTATAAATTCGCTTAATTTGTTATAAACCCGTTCCGTAATTTTCATTTCTATTTTTTGTAAATCTGTAAATAATAGAAAAAACGTTTAAGTACTTTACTTTTCAACAACAACAACAAAACTTACCCATAGGTTCTTTTATCACTTTGTAGTAGTCAGGTGCCTCGGTTGGATCCACCGGTTCCATAAATGGCCATGCACTTTTATGTGCCTGCAAAGCAAAACACATTTTTTAGAACCCCATTGGGAAGAAACCTTTTATTTCATTATAGTAAATTCATTACTATAATCTAAAAGTATTTTTGTCTATACAGTTAGATTGCAGTGCTTAGTAAATGTACCGAAAAACGTCAATACACAAAGAGTGGAAAAATCCAAGTTGAGTGGAAAGAAATTGGCTTTATTCAAAAAATTACAACATTTTAATACGTGTTAGCAGATTAATTACTTTCACACTTGAATTTAACCAATACTGCTTTGACTCGATCGCCGAAAGTTCAAATTAAAAATAAAACTAACCTGTATTTGTTTGATAAGTTTGCGTAAACCTTCAAAATCTCGATCGCCGAGGTCTTTCATGTTTGCAAAATTAACCGAAGAATTTTTCTGACAATTGGGACACACGTACTCGTCAATATTGTCGGCTTCCGATTGCAATATACCAACGCAACGGCCGTGGAACCAATCCTGACAGCTGTCGCAACAAATGTAGAACCTGAAGAACCGAAAAGCATTAGAAAGGTTAAAATTAAAATGACGAGCGTTAATCTTACTGTGATTCGTCGTACGGCTGCTTACACAAACAAAATAGTTCTTGGGTTTCTCGCGCGCGTTTGCACTCGTCACAAATAAATTCGCTCATAGATTTACTGCTCTCTTCGGTGATGTTCACGCACTGACCGTGGAACCAATTATTGCATAAATCACAACCGACGTAAAATTTCGTTTCATCGTACGGCGTCCTACATATGCAGTAAACTTTCTCTTTTTTATTTCTAGCATTGCTCGGCGAAGAACCTAAACGCTGAGATGTACGTTTAGGTCTACCGGCAACTCGAGTCGAAGTACTAGGACCGGTGGTGGGTGTAGTAGGCGAAGTCATGGCATTATTCACCACCACAGGCGGAGCGGTGGTGATGGTGGTAATTTGGGAGGCCGGTATCGAAGTGGATCGTCTTCTGTTATTATTTAAACGAACCTCATCTTGTCGATTGCGCTCTAATTTGGTGCGAGCGGCAATTTCTTCCGACACCTCAACCTTGAAGACCAAACAAAACAATTATTAAAAACGAGAAATAATACGGAAAGCTTCGATAACTTACTTGAATTTCGCATTGTAATTCTCGTTCCAATAACGCCCGCTTCCGAAGAATTTCCTTTTTAAGAGCCTCCTTTTGTCGAAATAAAAGTACAGTCGCCTTAGTTTTCATAGCAACTTTCTTTTCGTCTTCGAAGGTTTCCTTTAACTTGACTCGGGCGCGAGGAGATATGGGCTTATCTTTAATAGAATGTTGACTGCTAAAATACAAAAGGTTTATATAGGAAAAGAAGACAAAATAATAATAATATGAACTTAGAACTTACAATAATTGTTCTTCTTTTTTAGGCTCACCGCCTTTGGATAATCGACTACGTTTGGGCACGTCCATGATCCACTCGGTGTCGTCGTCTCTAACACTAGGCGGACGTTTACGAACAGGAATTTTTACGCTAGTGAGAGTCGGTTGAACGCTAGATCGAGAGATAACCGGCGGCAATTCGGGTTCCTGTTTCATTTTAGTCTCTTGATACCTTTGCAGCTGCAGTAACTTTTCTTCTATTTCGGGATTCAAATTTTCTTGTTTTAGGGCAGTTTTAATGGCTACATTAGCACAAAATATTTTTTAATATGAAATGAAAAACCCACAAAAACAAAAAATTAAAGAAAGATAAAAAAATAAATAGTCGATAGTAAAAAGACCCAAAGCAAAACGACCAAACTAAATAATACGAAATAGGGTTTGACAAAAAACAAAAAGTCTGTGATATCTTTTTTAAATTAAACTTTATTATTTACCACATTAATTTGGAATACAAGAAATTGAAAATGTTACATGTCACTCTAATTAAAATTTAATTAAGAAAAACAGTAGCAAATGTTTCCAGACACAAAAATAATACTCGCCGTTACTTATCAAGTCTTTTACAATCAGTCGCATAAATTTAAAAATGGGCAGCCGGGCACTTTATTTCAACTGGAAAAATAACGCAAACAATGAAGCAAGAGGGTGTGTGACTGTGGTGAAAAGGAGGTGGTGCTTTAACAGTGCGGTGGTGCCTTAAAAACGTACAAAAGTTGCACTAGCAATTTGAGAGAATAATCGTGCGTGAAAAGCTTTCGATTGTCCAGTTAAAATAAAGCTCCTAGAAATGGTACTAATTATTCAAAATATCACAGACAACGCAAGTCGTTTCTTTAGTTGTAAAAAATACGAGAAAAAAAAAAGAAAACAGAACACAAAGTTTACAAACATTTGCAGATCTTACGTACTAACTTAATGCACAAAAAAAAAAACGAATAAATTATTCAACGATTATTAAATTTGTCGTTTTGCAATGGGTATAATACAGTTAGGATTTGACACTATGACAGAAGGATGACACTGAAACATACTTTGTTGAATATAATCAGGAGTAACAACAAATTCTTGATTGGATTCTTTCGATGCATGAGGTTGTATCACCGCACTCAATTGATTCGTATCCAAATTCCCCTTTATTGCTTGTATTAAAGCAGACGATTGTTGTCCATTTACTAAGATCTGACGACTATTCACCACGCTTGGTGTGCCATCATTGACGCCCTGTAAATTATTATGTGTCACAAAATTTTACAATTTGAATTATTTTCAAAAATAATAAACATTTAACAATTTTGATCAACATAACATTTGCTCAAGTGCATTTTACTGTGCCAAGTTCTTTGTTCAAGGTTTGCGAGAAAAACGAGATAAAAAGCAGTGGTCTTTTTACAAGTTCCCAAAGAACAAAAACCTATAAAATACTCTAAACCACCGCCAAAAATTCGTTAGACCAAAGGAAAAATAGTGAAAAGATACATTCTTTTAGAAACTTACATTTTTCTTAAGTTGAATAATCCCTGATACAATTTTATCAGAAATATTAAGCAAATGTATTTCAACAAGAAATGTTACGTTATTCATAAAATACTATAATTACTATTATTCATAAAAAATTCGACATTTTTAAATGGTTTATATTGATTTGTTTAACCGCTTACACATACACTTTAAATAAATCAATTCATAGAATAATAATCTATGTACCTGGAGGTATTTAGTCTGGTTTTGGCCGATGTGGTAGAATTGTTCGATCATATTTTTTTATTTAAGTAATATTTTAGTCAAATTCTACAATTTATTAATTCAATTACACTACATGTTTCACATTGTACATGTACCTGGAGGTACATAATAATATGTTGAAGTGTTGTATTTTGTATGACTAACTTATATTATTTGTTTGAAGTAAAGCTAATTTTGTTTTCAATTTATTATAATATTATATAATAGTATTTGTTGAGTTCACAAAGTCATCTTAACATTTTTCTCTTCATATTTATTTTTATCTTATGAAATGTGTAAGTTTCTAAACTAAATTGTATTTTAGAATTTTTTCATTATTATAGGTGTATTTGCAGATTTACAGAGTTTCAGAATTTTTCGATAAAATGTGTTTTTCGTGCTTCCCTAAATACAACCCCTCATTGCTATTTTGCAAGCGGTTTAAAAATTTTCTTGAAAATAGATCTTGCATACGATCATGATAGCACATATCAAGGTCACGTAGAAAAATTCGGTATTACATTGTATTACTACGATGTCGCCCCCCCCCTCCCATCACTTCGTCCAATCAAATAAAATGAAAAATTATAATTAGTGCAAGCAAAACAAGCAATTAAAGCCTACTAAAAAAGCATTAGAAAATATAACCCACATTTGATTCGCAGAAGTTTTAGAGGCATGCAATGTTAGAAAGAAATGATTAATTAGAATTGTTTTGTTAAATAAAAATTTATTTCGATCCTCAATATCCTTAACAGGTACAGTAAATTAAAAGGTTTAACACAGAGTATTAAATTAGAAGATTTAGAAAAATTCACCTTCTTCACTTGCTTTTTTTTGAGCATTTAAAAAATGTGAATTTAAAACAAGGAACACACAAAGCATAACGTTTACAACACTAACAGCAAAAGTAAAAAAACTTGCAAAAACTTAAAAGCTAAGACAATAAAAAGTATGCAAGGTAAAAAGTAATACAAGGCAAAATTGTGTTTCCTATTTATAATAAAAAATTATTTTAAAAAAACTAATGTTGGGCGATTGGAAGATTCATTCCTCGAATTCAATATTTTTAACCACCTATTTCTGAAAATACCAAAAATGTCAAAATAGACCCATTTGACCTACAAATTGTTCTCTCTCATTAAGCAAACCATTCTCTAGCCATGCAAACACACTTGAGATTAATAAATATGAAATAAATAGAGTACTTCTACCCTAATTAATGTATTCTAGAAACTCAACATTAAAATAAAATTTTAATACAAAAACCAAGAGCTACACCTAGCGCGCGCGCATGCACACCAAAATAAATAAAAGTAAGTTTTAATGTTCTAAATATTCTACGGTCACCTTTTTTGGAGGCACGCTGCATACCTGTTGAACAGGAGTCTGCTGTTGCACTGGACTAAACTGTTGAGTTTTTTTGTCTTGCATCGAAGACGATTGTTGCGTAATGCTTTGTTGCACGGGAGCCAAAGGAGGAGGTTGTGAATTTGGCGTAGACGTGGCATCGGCACTGCCTGGTTGAATAGCAACGTAGATTTTAGTGGGACCCAACACACCTTGCTTTCCCGTCGAAGCTTGTGCTAAAAACAAAAAGTTTTTAGATATAAATTATTGTTTTAAAAACTTTATTTTACCTTTCATTAACTGCTGCTTTACTTGGTGTTGTACTGCAGTCAATTGTTGAGGTGTAAAATCTGCTCCTTGCAAACCTTGTAAAACAATTCTAGGTCCTTGTTGGGTCTGAATCACCTGAGCTGTGACACATTTAATAACAGTGCCGGGGGGTTGTCCCGCCAAAAGTTGCTCCATTGTGGCAGAATCGATTTGACTACTCGAATTGTCTGGATTTACTTTGGGTGTTTCAACTTCTTGTTTCACCGGCGTTACCACTTGTTTCACTGGTTGTTGCACTTGAGGTGTTTGAGTTTGTTGTAATTGCGGTTGATTAATATTTCCAGGGGTTATTTGAGCAACTACTTGAGCTTGACCATTACCAGTTGGCCTGATTAACACTTGCTGACCGTTAACTGTTGCAACTTGCAATTTACCTGACGACAACTGCTGAGCCAATGTTGGATTGTTAACTATAATCTGATTTGTCACAATCTGAAATCAGAAAAAAAGTTTAGTGTTTATCTTTGTGAGAAAGTGCGGTTAAATTAACATACTTGTTGACCCGAGCTATTGATCATCTGTTGACCGCTACTCACGACGACCTGCTGTTGTAGAACTTGGCCGCTACCGACAACAACCGTCGTATTTTGGGGATTAATTTTTTGTAGGACTGGGGTTTGTTGCTTCACGACAATTTGTTGAGTTTTCGATGGACTAGGCGATTGAACTTGTTGTAAAGTCTTCAGCTGATTACCTTGTAGGACTAATTTACCTGTTGATGTGTTAGGTGTACTTTTAATAATGGTTTTGGTGGTTGTGACCGGTTGAACTTTGGGCGTCGTTGGAGTGTTGTTTATGTTAGTTTGTATTTGGGTGGTTGTCAAAACCTGCAATTTTCCGTCGGGCATTTGCACGAGTTGTTGACCCGGCATTAGCCCTTTAACCGTTAGGCGGCCGTCCGGTGTTCGCATAATTTGAACACGTTGCGGTATATCGGTTTTTGTTGGTGTTGAAGTTGATGTTGTGGTGGTCACTGTAAAACACTCGACATGTCAGTACCTTCCTATGATGAAACCAAAAAAATAAAGCTAAAACTTACCGGCCTGTTGAATTTGTTGTAAACCTTGCACGCCCGACGTTTGAACTTTAATGAGAGATTGATTGGGTGTCGTTCCTTTCGCTATGATATTTGCCGCCGATCCCGGTATCACTCGAGTCGTTCCGTCAGCTGCTTTTGTCATGTAAATGCGCCTGCCGGCAAATTTATTGCCACCAGGTGTGCTATTCGAAGATAATAATGAAGTTAACGTCGATTTCCCGGATAATCCTTGATTGGGAAGAACGATATTTTTCACAATTTTTAATTGACCGTCGGCAGAGGTTACTGAAAAAGACAAATAAAATTATTAGTTAGTTGATGAAATTTAATAATTTTACTACACGGATACAATCATAAGTACGACAATATTAACCTAAAAGATAATAAAAAAGGAACACCAACTTTTACGACTGCACACACAAACATCAACATACCTTTAGGTTGAATTGGTGTAGGTGTGATAGTAGTTTTAGTAGATGTGGTAGTACTAGTAGAAGTAACATTAGTAGTACCACTAGTAGTAGAAGCAGCTTTACGAGAAAGAAAAATTCCTTTAAATTATTCACAAGGGAATAATATAATATGCAGAGTTAGTTAATAGCGCGAACTTCTATCGGTGGTTAATTTTCTTTTTAATTTAAAAATAGTTTCAATAAAAAATTATATAATATTATCTGTCTGGTGTGCATAAATTAAAATTTATTGCTCGAGAATACCAATTATTCATTTGCATGTAAGTGATGTACTTGAGTATGCAAAATAAATCTTGAGAGCCTGAAAATAGGCCCCCCGAGAGCCTGGGGCGGTATGGTAATAATAACAAGTATGGTGTTCTACTAATTGCATAGAATACCATTGACTTGTCTTATGGTAAAAAGTGGACGAAATAATCTTGTCAATAACATTGGAATATAACAAACTTATGTATGAATTTATCTGCATTTTTTAATATCTTAATTAAGAAAGGCTTCACAGAAAACTCTGTATAGAGAAATATTTTTGTAAGTTATGCACCTTAACTAGATACGTAATTCTTAAAATTTTGAACAATAACAATGCTATTAAATAAGTCCACACTATTAGCTTTCAAATAATCAGGCCTATTATGTATGTATGTATGTATAAGGTGACAGTTATGACATAACATTAAAGGTTTTCGGAAAATTGGTATTACCTATCGTGTTCACAAACCGTTATTTTAACATGATCTTGATAATGAAGGTTTTCTTAACATTTATAGTGCACACCAATTTGCCGAAACCTTTATTTTATTTCATAACTGTCACCTTTATAATAACGTTTGTGATACATAATAGACCTGATTAAGGTATTATGTTATCATCCATTATATAGAAAGGAAAAATAAAAAGAATAAAGAAAACTTACCTTGAGCAGTAGTTCCCAACATTTTGATAATTGATCCAGGATTTTTTGACTCCATTGCCCTCTTTTGCTGATGTGCCGCACGCTGTATTCGTAGCTGTTGTTCCATTTTTTCTTTTATTTCTTCGGGTGTTGCTTTACTTGTTACCGACACCTTGTTGACATTATCTAAAGTAACCTCGGTGATGGTACGTGCTGGAGGCAAATTTCCAGTTCGACTCCTAGTTATAACTTGCACATTAGCCTTTTCAAGCCTAAAGGTGTACACAAAATTCAAGCAGTTAGTTACATGCATGTCATCTCATATTTGGTTATTTAAATCGGACTTTTAAAATTTGATTAAGTGTTTGCAAAATGTGAAAATTATCTCCATAAATATAACTTTAAAATGTCATAAGCAACAGAACATGAAAGGTTCAAGTAACTTCGAATTGGAAATAATGGAATGTTCTCGAGATATATTTTCAAGATCATCACAGCAACACTTGAATTAAAAAACAGCCAACTCAATTAAGTATTAAATTAATAATAATTACCACAAGACTATTCCATTAATATTAAGAAGACTGATTTTATTGTAATATTGTAATTCCTCTATTAAAACCAATAATAAAGTTAATTTATAAATTCAAACTTTTGACATTAGTTCAGAAATGCCAAAATTGATTTGTATTACACAGCAAACTTTTGATTTCATGAAAATTTAAAGGAGGTGGTTAGCAAAAAAGCAAAAATAACTTACCTCTCTCCGTATTGCTTAATTTCCCACAATTCTAATTTATCTTCGTCCACCCATTCTTCTGTTACTTGAGGTTCTGTGCATTGAGGAGATTCCGGTCTCTTGCGTTTACGCAAACCGCTTCTGATTGATGTGACTTCTATAAAAGGAAATCGGTTCATGCTTTGGATAATACAGGAAATTATAAAATCAAATATGAAATCTTTACTCAAAAAATTGATAAATGCTATTTAAAAAAAAAAAATAATAAACCATTTACTCACCTCTGACAGTTTTGGGCAATTCGAGTGGAATCACAACCTTCCTTCTCAAATATTGAGTTTTCTCCATAAATTGTCCGACATGACGATGCTTTAAAATTTCCAAAGACATAATTTCAGTTTCGGTGGTGATCTGATGTTTCCCATCCGAACTTGGAGCTTTAGTTTGCATATCATCCCATCGAAGACAAGCCCACAAAATTTTCAACTGAATGCTTACGCTAGCTAAGGAACGCAAGTTAGCATTACGGTACAACCAACACGTTTTAAAGAGAGGTCTAGCACAGGGATAAGGCCAAGCGAGATTATTGGGCTTGGCTATGTGATGAAAACCGCATGCCGTTAACCGACCCCCATTTCTCGACAATTTAGTCAATTCGTGGTGGGGTAAAAGTAGAAGCGATTTTTTGCCACTTTTAGTTTGAAACTTAGAACAAACGGGATACTTTATTATCGATCGCTTTTTGAGCTTCTCTTTTGAGGTGGTAGGTAACTTTTTCAAATACATTTTGCCTGCCGTGGAACTGACTGAGTACACGCGTTTGGTACCATCTTCTGCAAGTTCTTCTTTAACCTTCTCATCTTTTTTGCTATGCACCTTTGGCATGATCAAACAAAATCTTCTGTTTGGCGGATAATTAGGTTTTGGATTTAAAGTTTGTATGGTGCGCTGTGCCGCTGCATTTTTTAAAGACGACCTCGAAGATCTGGTATTTGTTGTGCCCAAAATCATTTCCTTTATTGCATCAGGTGTCATACTATCCATGTCCACATCGTCGGTTTCGTTGTCGCAAGACTTTTTCAACTTTTTCGCTTTATGATGTACCTTTTCTTCGTTGTCACTTTCAACTTCCTCTTTTTTCAAGTCAACAGGCTCACTAACCTTTCCGAGATTTTTAACGTAAGCGTAATCGTCCTTATACATTGGTGCACTTTTTAAAGCTTTAATCAAATCCTTACAAACGGTTGCTTCGTCTACCCTTTCGCCTCCTTTAGAGGTAGCTTTACTGACCGCCATCAGCTTTTGCTCTAAGATAGATTTTCCAGTCATATTGGGTAATTTTATAGGATTTTGTACAGTGTTTGCTTTTTTTAACAAAGTCAACAATTCTCGACGGACTCGATTTCTTTGAAGACATAAAGGAGAATAGCAGGGGTTGGGTTGTAAAGACGAATTATTGCAACCTTTGTAATAGCAAGGATAATCTTTGCCAATCTTTGATATGGTTTGATAGTTGTGACGCAAAGCGTTAATTCGTTTGGCAATGTTACTTAAAAACTCACGATTTACTTGTGATTGTTGATTTGTTTGTGGCACTAAAACTTTCCCGCTCATCATGTTATTTAATTGCTTTTCCAAACCACCGTCACCTTCCGTTTCGGCTTCATCATTATTTTCTACATCAATAATTTCGTCTTCCTTGTTATCCTCTTGTTTGACTTTGGACAAGATTTGTCGTTCTTCCAAAACCTTCAATTGCGTCCTTCGGGCCAACAAATCGTCTATCGGTAATCTCTTAGCCACTTTGGGAAATAAGACGCGTCCCGTTGCAGAAAGAGCTTTTGACACGTCCAACTCGTCAAATTTATATTGCAAAGGCACAATTCGTAAGCTCGATAAAATTTCAGGTCCTATTTTAAAAATAAAAACGTAAGATCATATTGCAGAAAAAATAATAAAAAAAAACTCACCATCGTCTTCTTTATTCCAATCTCCACTACCGTCTTCCATAGCTTCTTTTTCTTTCTTAACAGTAGCGGCTTCGCCGCCGTCATCTTTTAGAAAATTCTTATTTATATAGGTAAAAGTTGTAGGATCGACGGCAAGAATCTTCATTCCCGAATTATCCCTAACTTGAACCATGTGTATGAAGGGTCCAGCAGATAATCCCAATTTTGAACAACTCTGAATTTTGTGATTCCTGGTTGATGAAAGCCAAAGCCACCCCCACCGCCCGTGTATTCGATATTCTTCACCCTTTTGTTTCCAAACTTGATGTTTAAAAGACACCATGTACTTAATATAATTGGTGGTCATGAGCCGATTTCGTTCCTCCTCTTCTTCCCTATCTTTCTTTTCGCGTTTTTCTATCTTTTTTCTGTCTTCGCGCTCGCTAGCAGTAATTCTCGACAATTTTGTGTGTCCTAATTGTTCGTGCCATACGTTGGCAAAAACTACCGACTTAATGCAGGCTTGTAAAATTACCAGACCACGAGAAAAATCTTTCGGTTGCTGACAAGCAGTGATTATTGGAATCCACTGCTTTCGAATCAATTGCCAATTGGTGTGCATGAACGGCGTCAAGAGGGTTTGCTCCAAATGTAAAATTGTTTGACGCAAAGTGTTGGATAAAATAGTGCGGCTACCGTTAATCGATCCGATCCATTTAAATTCCGACGCCGTGGTAAGGGAAAACTTGTGCGACAAGTGTCGCCTTTTGTCTCTTTCTTCGTTTCTTTGTGGTTTATTTAAAGCAATAGGTATTGCGGTAAACTGATTTTGGTAAGTTTTAAATTGATTATCCATTCCTAGTTTATAAAGCAAGGTGCCGTTAGCAATTTGACTCGTTTTTAGTCGCGTCATGCGCAAACTATCCGCGGCGCCGTCTTTTTTGTCCAAATCTTCGCGGTTTAAAATCGCCGACGTTTTTCGTCTTATCTCTTCGATGTTAAAAGAACGCGGAGTGAGGGATCCGGTTTTTGATCTGGTTACAACTTCTTTTTCTTTTATTTTATCTGGATCCAATTCGTTCTCCAAATCTTGCAAACTATTATCGCTAATCAACAAATTGTTGACGTTCGAAGAAGGCGGACTAATAATTTCGGTTGTTATTTCGTTTTGGGTTTCCATTTCGTTAATACCGCAAGTCGGGTCAATCTCCATGGGCACTTCGGTAGAATTTGGAACAACCAAATTTGAGTTCGAATTTGAATCCTCGTGCAATTTCGCGACCATGTCTTCTGCTGCTTGTCTATCCTTTTCTTTGCGTTCTTCCTCTAACTTTTCTTCCATATCCTTGTTGGTTTGTATTATTTTAGCTGTGAAAATTTTCAATTAAAATCAAACTAAGAAAAGACAAAACGTACAGTAGTGAGACTGTGGTCTTACAACATAAACTTTACAAATAAAAAAATTATGAGGGGGAGGAATTATTAGAAAAAACAAGTATATTAAATTTCCTGTTGCTTTTAATTTCAGTTTTAGTAATATTTGGTTAAATGCCAAATAAATGGCCCTTTGAAGTTTCAAAACAGATGTTTTCCCATGCCAAAGCTAATTAATGAAAAAAATATTTTTAATGAAGGTATCAATTAAAATTTTCAAACGTACACCAATAACTACTAATATTTTTACAGCTATTATATGGGCAAAAAATTTAACTATGTAGGTCATCATCCTTTTACCCCAATTGTCCTTCCAGCTTTATTATCAACAAAGCAAAATTTTTTAGTTTTTGTAGAACTATGAAAATTCCCCGACTATTCCAAATGAGTGGAAATCCTATATTATCAATTCAAATTTCCTGCAATGAAATTTTGTTTCTAGTTTTCTAAATTGCTTTCAAGATGATATTTTTAATTTAACTTATTCCTTATTTCGGGCTTGCAACAACAAATTTATGAGACAGAGTATGGAAATCATACAATTGCACTTACCATTCTCCACATCCAAATAAGATTTTCGGTTTCCTTTAAATTGGTTTGTAAGTTTTTCTGTCAACTCCATTTGGCGAATAATTTCTTCTTTATAATCTTGTAATTCCCGACAAAGAGCAGATTCCATTTCAACCGAATCTAAAGTTTTTAAAACTTCTTCAAATTGAGTTGCAGTCGAATAATACCAAACATCACTCTCGCTTTCGCTACAAAAAACATCACCAAGTCAAATTATGTCAATTTTACCTGAACAATTTCAAATATAACTTACACAACAAGTCTTCTATCCAAAAAATAATACTTTCTGCCGTGTCGATCGTACCCCAAACATTCTTGCCTGCACAACTGACCTTGTTTTTCTATATCGAGCACACAGTCAACGACACCCGATATTTTATGCGAACGACAAAGTCCGCACTGCCAATCTTCTTCCGGAACACACGGAAGAGGAGGATCGACACATTCCAAGTGATAAACTGCCGGACACGTTTCACAACACAATAAATCGCCCAGTTTGTGGCAAACGCGACAGTGATCGTCGTAATGCATGGGAACTGAAATTTGACAATTTCCATAACCTCAAAATATTCAACAATAAAATATTGTAGACCTACCTTCGCTAAGCAAGTCTTCCCTCACAGGATTTGTAGTTAAAAATTGATCGGTTAAAAATTGCAACACTTTGATGCGATCTTCGACGCCGGTGAATGGATAATCCGTATTGCCCAATACTTGCATCACTTGAGGATCGAAACTTCTATCACTTTCGACGTAGGAACGTAAAACTTCGGCATAAGTCATGTAATCGAGCAAATAGAGCGAAATGTTGATGCTGTCCTTCTGGTCCAGGGGACCAAAATGGGTTTGTTGTGAGTCTTCTTCGCGAAGCAGTGCCTTCAGCAACATAATGTGAACCTCTGCCAATAATGCATTCTGATCTTCGCATATTAAAGCCGCACAAAAATCTTCTATTCTAAATGGAGATAAGCGCACCAAATTACGAAAATGTCTTAAAACTTCGTATATACTAATAACGGACATAACATGTTCTGTGGGAATTAATAAATCGTCAGACGATTTTGGTAATACTAATGGCGGTAATTCGCGATTTTGTAACCATAAAGGATCCGGACTAGGTGGTCTTAGAATGCCCGGCTTTCGAGGAGTCCCACTTAAAGTACTAAAACTACTAAGAGAAAAATCACTATCGCTAGAACGATCGCCATCCTCGACAGACGCAATCGTTTCGCTACCACTAAAGCCTAAATCGTCGTCGACTTCGCTTTTGTTATCACTAGATTCGTCGCCAAAATCTGATCCGTAATGATACTCTGAATCGTTGTAATCAGTATTTGGATTGTAGCCTCTCCTGGGATATGCCGATCCCGTCAGTCCTCCTCTTTTGCCCGACCTGTGGCCGTCTTTGCCTCTCTTTCGTGTGTTGCCCCTCTTGCCGGTGTAGTCTGCATCGTAGGGTGAGCAGGGCCTCGAGGTGGTCGGTGTACTGGATTGGGAATCAGAACCTTTGCTTAAATTTTGTAAGTATTTGGGTTTTTTCAACAAATGATATTGAAACTTTTTAGTTCTATCGCCAACTTGTACTTTAGGGGGCCTACCCCTCTTTTTAGCTCCTCGCGTCGACATTATTATTATTTTGCAACTGTCAATCACATCATAATACCCTACACGTGCTTACAAAAGCGAAAACAATAATTTTAGGTTGGTATATCGCTCGTCCGTACGGGAACGTCATTAACATCAAAACATCTCTTCAATTGCACATCGAATACAATTCGCACACACACATTCCTTTATTATTATAAAAATTCCGACGTCACGTGATAAACAAGCGAATTATCGTCAACTACCGCGTTACCAAAACTCGCCACTCACCAGTGATTGTTTTTTTCAAACATACACACAAACATATGACACTTAACGGTTATATTTAGGGCCAAAACACTTAACTTAGCCACCAAGAAGGACGCATAAAAATACGCTCACTGACGCGACCTACGAGACGAAAAGTAGCACCACCTCTATCTAACCGATGCTCCTATTGGTCGAACGGCTACGCCGCCATGACAACTTGCATTTAGAAAATTTTGCACATTCGCACCCAAATCTTGCATCAATTTATAAGCTCACATACAAATTTTATTTCCACACCGAAAATAAAAGCGACGCCAACAATTTAAAGCGAATATTTAACAAGAATCGACTTTCATCGATTTTTGTTCGCGTACGTTTACCATCCAATCAAAACGTCCAGTCGACATTTCGGGTGCGTAAGGTAGATGGCACCGCAAATAATTTTAGAACGCCCTAAAATAAAAACTTTTTTTCATTTTTGAACCTGCAAACTAGCTGCCCATTATTTGGAAAACTTTCTGCTGATTTTAAATGAGCAATTTGAGACCGATACGAAAAAATTTCGATCGCAACATTTTCGGGAAGAAAGCGCGGGAATTCGAATTTAATTGAAATTAAAAATTCAATCGAATATTTTATTTTTAAGTTTTACGTGAAAAGAAAATAAAAAAATGATAATCTAGATTGAGTGGACGAGTTCCCGATTCGTGGGGAATCGAAAAGATGAGGGTACCTAAGAGGAACCAAACAGTGAGAGTTTGTACGCCCATGGTTGACAGGTTGCACACCTGAAATTTTTGAAGGAAATCGCAGACGTCGTCGTTGTCACCCGCAGAAGAGTATTAATTTGTTAACCGCGATCGAATATATCAACGGTCCAGTGAAAATGTACGAAACTCGTCAAATAATCCGGCACGATTTAAACGTATCGTTGCCCACTTGCATGTATAAAATCAAGAATATTCACGATAATAATGGTGGTGGAGGTATGCAACGTCTAGTCGACGATCACGTTTCAACACCCAAACAAATTTCGAATATTTCGCATCAGGTTAAAGAATTTTTGAAGGTTTTATACGATTCTCGATAAGTATACAAGCTTATTACTTAATTGCAATAACATTTCATAACTTTTAACGAATCTCTTACCGTTATTTTCACAAAATTTGCTTGCATGACACCCAACACTTATCACTTTTTGCCAACAACTGTCAAAGCACTAACGAAAATGAAGTCACAAAATGAATTCACTTCGAATTATGGACGTAATTTTTTTCATCATTCCATATTTTTAATAATGTAACCTCAAAAACACAAAATTGCACTTTTCATACCTCAATTTTAATAAAACACATTTTAGGATTTGGATCGACAACGACAATCCGATATGAGCACATTAATCGATCGACAAGAAAAGATACTGCAGCAGCTGGACGAACTACGGCAACAAATGTTGACATTAAGATCTAATCTTGTTACGACTAGCAGCGTCGTAAAAAGTCTTCCAAGCAATTTGTGTACCGTATACAAGAACAAGTCCCTTCCTATTCAGGTAACATCGTCCGGTAACAACTGAAAATTATATTCATGGGGTATCGTTTTAGATAAGTAACGGAAAAACTATGGTTGTAAATGTGAGCCCCTCTCATCCGCTCTATTCCTTATTGCTGGTGAGAAAGGCGTGGAGTAATAGTATCAACTTACGAGTAAAAACGTACTTGCATTCAACTGTTTCGGAGCTTACTGAATCGGCCAAACAACTAACCAAAGATTTAGAAAATTACACCGTCTCAAATGATTTGCCAGTTATTGACCTGAAACTAATCTGGAAGGATGGTAAGTAAATCTAATAGATGTAAAAACTTTCTTTGAATTTGTTTCGAATTTCACATGATTTTGCAAACCAATTTTCTTTTTGTTCATTTCTTGCAAACTAAATAAGTGAATAAAGTAGAAATTGTTGAGTACTAGGTCAATAAGAACGATTCTTTTATTGACCCATTTTCAAGGCTGCAAAATAACAAAAAATATATGAAAAAACATGAAAAAATTTTTCATACTTTTATGTAAACTTAACGTTAACGTCGGACAACTTAATTTTTGTTCTTACTGATCTCATACTCAACAATTTCTACTTTATACAATGAAAGATCAACTATATTTAAACAATTTTTAAATAAGTGAAACTAGACTCAATTTAATTACCTGTAAACCCCCACATAGCCGTATTATGCAATCCTGCCTGTGGGCTTTCAATTATATAAGCAATTCTAATCTCCCATCCTCACAAGCTCGCCTAAAGAAAAGTTTCTAACCACAATTTTGTTGCAGTTGGTTCCAATACCGAGTTGATAGTTTCTCAAACACCAATAATTGGCGAATCAAATATTCTGCGATATTTGGCACGACTTACCCCTAATCATCTAATTTACGAAAATTTGAAAAATTCCTATGAAATTGATTCCGTACTTGATCTGTGTTACTGCTTAGTTAGTTCAAAGTTGAAAGCCGAAAAAGCCAATCTATTGCAAAATTTATGCAAAAGACTAGGTAAAACCAATTGGTTGTGCGAATGTTCCAAAATGACTATTGCAGACTTTGCTGCCAGTTCAGCAATCAAACAAGTAGTAGCACCAAATGAGGTTAATCCTAGAATTGCTAAGTATCTTCAATTATGTAATTGATTTTTTTAATAAAAAGCCATCAAATATGTGTTTTTCTTATATTAAAATAGTGTAAGTCAAGTTCTGCTATATTTGTGCCTATAAAATTGGCTAATATATAATAAAATAACCCTTTTTTTAAAAACATTTTTCAAAAACAGACTTCAAATTAAAAATGTTATTATATTTTCATTTAAACTAGTTACAGGGTTATCCTACCTTTCAAAATTTGTCTACAAAAATTGGACAACACAATTTGTGAAGTAATATATTAACTATTATTATTAATTATGTTGACTGCACCTGATAAATATAATTTTAAAAGTATATAGGTTGCAATAGTGAATAACTCCTTTCAATTTCTCTTCATGAAACTGGTATGTTAAATTTAGTTCATTTTAAGGGGGAAATTGTTGAGAATATTCACTGAGAAGTAATTCAAAGCTATCTTAGGACTACTATAGATGAGATTATGTTTTTATTTTACAGAAAGATTTTCAAAGGAACTCAAAGGGTATTCTGGTTTATGTTTACACATTAATATAATATTAGCTGATATAGCTGGAGAACGCACGGTCTTTGTTTTGTGTAGTGACGTGAATACATCATCCACATGGAACTTTTAGACCAGTAGCCGTAAAGTGCACACAATTAAGTGATAACGAGTATGCGATACTGATGACGACTAACGAGTCAGAAACACATGTCATGGTGTGATGGCTAGGAAGTCGAAGAAGCAGTACATGTGTCTATTGCTCTTTACCTTAATTATATTAATTAATGTTATTTGATAATTTTTTTGGACCCAAAAATTCAAATTGGAATTTTTCACTGCTTCGTACGTGGTTTGAACAGATAAATCGAATGCCGTAGTCAGATTTCTCCTAGGTGTGATATTTTTTAAATTATAGAGCTTTAGCAGTAAAAAGATCGGGTTGAATTTGCCCTCATCTTAATTCTTTATTTTCGTCGATTTCCATTGCTTGCGCGAGGTTCGGGCGGCTGTTTCGATCACTAGGCAACTAAATTCGTCGATTTAGGTAATGCAAAAATCAATTAAATTTAAAAAAAATAATCGAAGATTCATGAATGTCAGAATTTCTTCAAGTATGATATTTTTCATTTTATGCAGCTTTAAAGTTCCAATTTTTGATTTGCATTTTAGTTGACTTTGGACCCCAAAAAATGAAAGTTTGAATTTAGCTAAAATTTTTGCGTTTTCTGATGCAAATTGATGAGAAAATTAGAATGGCGCAGTCAGAATTTCCTCAAGTATGATATTTTTCGTTTTATGCAGCTTTAAAGTTCCAATTTTTGATTTGCATTTTAGTTGACTTTGGAGCTCTCGCGCCAGGCCCAGGTTGTTTTTTTTATATGCAGGCATTAAAATACGTCGAATAAACTAATAAAAAGACCACCTAAAATTTTTAAGATTTTTGAAAAAAACGAAAGGTTAACCCCTTTGGTGTTTTTTGACCCCAAAAAATGAAAGTTTGAATTTAGCTAAAATTTTTGCGGTTTCTTATGCAAATTGTTGAGAAAATTAGAATGGCGCAGTCAGAATTTCCTCAAGTATGATATTTTTCGTTTTATGCAGCTTTAAAGTTCCAATTTTTGATTTGCATTTTAGTTGACTTTGGAGCTCTCGCGCCAGGCCCAGGTTGTTTTTTTCATATGCAGGCATTAAAATACGTCGAATAAACTAATAAAAAGACCACCTAAAATTTTTAAGATTTTTGAAAAAAACGAAAGGTTAACCCCTTTGGTGTTTTTTGACCCCAAAAAATGAAAGTTTGAATTTAGCTAAAATTTTTGCGTTTTCTGATGCAAATTGATGAGAAAATTAGAATGGCGCAGTCAGAATTTCCTCAAGTATGATATTTTTCGTTTTATGCAGCTTTAAAGTTCCAATTTTTGATTTGCATTTTAGTTGACTTTGGAGCTCTCGCGCCAGGCCCAGGTTGTTTTTTTTATATGCAGGCATTAAAATACGTCGAATAAACTAATAAAAAGACAACCTAAAATTTTTAAGATTTTTGAAAAAAACGAAAGGTTAACCCCTTTGGTGTTTTTTGACCCCAAAAAATGAAAGTTTGAATTTAGCTAAAATTTTTGCGTTTTCCGATGCAAATTGATGAGAAAATTAGAATGGCGCAGTCAGAATTTCCTCAAGTATGATATTTTTCGTTTTATGCAGCTTTAAAGTTCCAATTTTTGATTTGCATTTTAGTTAACTTTGGAGCTCTCGCGCCAGGCCCAGGTTGTTTTTTTCATATGCAGGCATTAAAATACGTCGAATAAACTAATAAAAAGACCACCTAAAATTTTTAAGATTTTTGAAAAAAACGAAAGGTTAACCCCTTTGGTGTTTTTTGACCCCAAAAAATGAAAGTTTGAATTTAGCTAAAATTTTTGCGTTTTCTGATGCAAATTGATGAGAAAATTAGAATGGCGCAGTCAGAATTTCCTCAAGTATGATATTTTTCGTTTTATGCAGCTTTAAAGTTCCAATTTTTGATTTGCATTTTAGTTGACTTTGGAGCTCTCGCGCCAGGCCCAGGTTGTTTTTTTTATATGCAGGCATTAAAATACGTCGAATAAACTAATAAAAAGACCACCTAAAATTTTTAAGATTTTTGAAAAAAACGAAAGGTTAACCCCTTTGGTGTTTTTTGACCCCAAAAAATGAAAGTTTGAATTTAGCTAAAATTTTTGCGGTTTCTTATGCAAATTGTTGAGAAAATTAGAATGGCGCAGTCAGAATTTCCTCAAGTATGATATTTTTCGTTTTATGCAGCTTTAAAGTTCCAATTTTTGATTTGCATTTTAGTTGACTTTGGAGCTCTCGCGCCAGGCCCAGGTTGTTTTTTTTATATGCAGGCATTAAAATACGTCGAATAAACTAATAAAAAGACCACCTAAAATTTTTAAGATTTTTGAAAAAAACGAAAGGTTAACCCCTTTGGTGTTTTTTGACCCCAAAAAATGAAAGTTTGAATTTAGCTAAAATTTTTGCGGTTTCTTATGCAAATTGTTGAGAAAATTAGAATGGCGCAGTCAGAATTTCCTCAAGTATGATATTTTTCGTTTTATGCAGCTTTAAAGTTCCAATTTTTGATTTGCATTTTAGTTGACTTTGGAGCTCTCGCGCCAGGCCCAGGTTGTTTTTTTTATATGCAGGCATTAAAATACGTCGAATAAACTAATAAAAAGACCACCTAAAATTTTTAAGATTTTTGAAAAAAACGAAAGGTTAACCCCTTTGGTGTTTTTTGACCCCAAAAAATGAAAGTTTGAATTTAGCTAAAATTTTTGCGTTTTCTGATGCAAATTGATGAGAAAATTAGAATGGCGCAGTCAGAATTTCCTCAAGTATGATATTTTTCGTTTTATGCAGCTTTAAAGTTCCAATTTTTGATTTGCATTTTAGTTGACTTTGGAGCTCTCGCGCCAGGCCCAGGTTGTTTTTTTTATATGCAGGCATTAAAATACGTCGAATAAACTAATAAAAAGACCACCTAAAATTTTTAAGATTTTTGAAAAAAACGAAAGGTTAACCCCTTTGGTGTTTTTTGACCCCAAAAAATGAAAGTTTGAATTTAGCTAAAATTTTTGCGGTTTCTTATGCAAATTGTTGAGAAAATTAGAATGGCGCAGTCAGAATTTCCTCAAGTATGATATTTTTCGTTTTATGCAGCTTTAAAGTTCCAATTTTTGATTTGCATTTTAGTTGACTTTGGAGCTCTCGCGCCAGGCCCAGGTTGTTTTTTTCATATGCAGGCATTAAAATACGTCGAATAAACTAATAAAAAGACCACCTAAAATTTTTAAGATTTTTGAAAAAAACGAAAGGTTAACCCCTTTGGTGTTTTTTGACCCCAAAAAATGAAAGTTTGAATTTAGCTAAAATTTTTGCGGTTTCTTATGCAAATTGTTGAGAAAATTAGAATGGCGCAGTCAGAATTTCCTCAAGTATGATATTTTTCGTTTTATGCAGCTTTAAAGTTCCAATTTTTGATTTGCATTTTAGTTGACTTTGGAGCTCTCGCGCCAGGCCCAGGTTGTTTTTTTTATATGCAGGCATTAAAATACGTCGAATAAACTAATAAAAAGACCACCTAAAATTTTTAAGATTTTTGAAAAAAACGAAAGGTTAACCCCTTTGGTGTTTTTTGACCCCAAAAAATGAAAGTTTGAATTTAGCTAAAATTTTTGCGGTTTCTTATGCAAATTGTTGAGAAAATTAGAATGGCGCAGTCAGAATTTCCTCAAGTATGATATTTTTCGTTTTATGCAGCTTTAAAGTTCCAATTTTTGATTTGCATTTTAGTTGACTTTGGAGCTCTCGCGCCAGGCCCAGGTTGTTTTTTTTATATGCAGGCATTAAAATACGTCGAATAAACTAATAAAAAGACCACCTAAAATTTTTAAGATTTTTGAAAAAAACGAAAGGTTAACCCCTTTGGTGTTTTTTGACCCCAAAAAATGAAAGTTTGAATTTAGCTAAAATTTTTGCGGTTTCTTATGCAAATTGTTGAGAAAATTAGAATGGCGCAGTCAGAATTTCCTCAAGTATGATATTTTTCGTTTTATGCAGCTTTAAAGTTCCAATTTTTGATTTGCATTTTAGTTGACTTTGGAGCTCTCGCGCCAGGCCCAGGTTGTTTTTTTTATATGCAGGCATTAAAATACGTCGAATAAACTAATAAAAAGACCACCTAAAATTTTTAAGATTTTTGAAAAAAACGAAAGGTTAACCCCTTTGGTGTTTTTTGACCCCAAAAAATGAAAGTTTGAATTTAGCTAAAATTTTTGCGGTTTCTTATGCAAATTGTTGAGAAAATTAGAATGGCGCAGTCAGAATTTCCTCAAGTATGATATTTTTCGTTTTATGCAGCTTTAAAGTTCCAATTTTTGATTTGCATTTTAGTTGACTTTGGAGCTCTCGCGCCAGGCCCAGGTTGTTTTTTTCATATGCAGGCATTAAAATACGTCGAATAAACTAATAAAAAGACCACCTAAAATTTTTAAGATTTTTGAAAAAAACGAAAGGTTAACCCCTTTGGTGTTTTTTGACCCCAAAAAATGAAAGTTTGAATTTAGCTAAAATTTTTGCGTTTTCTGATGCAAATTGATGAGAAAATTAGAATGGCGCAGTCAGAATTTCCTCAAGTATGATATTTTTCGTTTTATGCAGCTTTAAAGTTCCAATTTTTGATTTGCATTTTAGTTGACTTTGGAGCTCTCGCGCCAGGCCCAGGTTGTTTTTTTTATATGCAGGCATTAAAATACGTCGAATAAACTAATAAAAAGACAACCTAAAATTTTTAAGATTTTTGAAAAAAACGAAAGGTTAACCCCTTTGGTGTTTTTTGACCCCAAAAAATGAAAGTTTGAATTTAGCTAAAATTTTTGCGTTTTCCGATGCAAATTGATGAGAAAATTAGAATGGCGCAGTCAGAATTTCCTCAAGTATGATATTTTTCGTTTTATGCAGCTTTAAAGTTCCAATTTTTGATTTGCATTTTAGTTGACTTTGGAGCTCTCGCGCCAGGCCCAGGTTGTTTTTTTCATATGCAGGCATTAAAATACGTCGAATAAACTAATAAAAAGACCACCTAAAATTTTTAAGATTTTTGAAAAAAACGAAAGGTTAACCCCTTTGGTGTTTTTTGACCCCAAAAAATGAAAGTTTGAATTTAGCTAAAATTTTTGCGTTTTCTGATGCAAATTGATGAGAAAATTAGAATGGCGCAGTCAGAATTTCCTCAAGTATGATATTTTTCGTTTTATGCAGCTTTAAAGTTCCAATTTTTGATTTGCATTTTAGTTGACTTTGGAGCTCTCGCGCCAGGCCCAGGTTGTTTTTTTTATATGCAGGCATTAAAATACGTCGAATAAACTAATAAAAAGACCACCTAAAATTTTTAAGATTTTTGAAAAAAACGAAAGGTTAACCCCTTTGGTGTTTTTTGCCCCCAAAAAATGAAAGTTTGAATTTAGCTAAAATTTTTGCGGTTTCTTATGCAAATTGTTGAGAAAATTAGAATGGCGCAGTCAGAATTTCCTCAAGTATGATATTTTTCGTTTTATGCAGCTTTAAAGTTCCAATTTTTGATTTGCATTTTAGTTGACTTTGGAGCTCTCGCGCCAGGCCCAGGTTGTTTTTTTTATATGCAGGCATTAAAATACGTCGAATAAACTAATAAAAAGACCACCTAAAATTTTTAAGATTTTTGAAAAAAACGAAAGGTTAACCCCTTTGGTGTTTTTTGACCCCAAAAAATGAAAGTTTGAATTTAGCTAAAATTTTTGCGGTTTCTTATGCAAATTGTTGAGAAAATTAGAATGGCGCAGTCAGAATTTCCTCAAGTATGATATTTTTCGTTTTATGCAGCTTTAAAGTTCCAATTTTTGATTTGCATTTTAGTTGACTTTGGAGCTCTCGCGCCAGGCCCAGGTTGTTTTTTTTATATGCAGGCATTAAAATACGTCGAATAAACTAATAAAAAGACCACCTAAAATTTTTAAGATTTTTGAAAAAAACGAAAGGTTAACCCCTTTGGTGTTTTTTGACCCCAAAAAATGAAAGTTTGAATTTAGCTAAAATTTTTGCGTTTTCCGATGCAAATTGATGAGAAAATTAGAATGGCGCAGTCAGAATTTCCTCAAGTATGATATTTTTCGTTTTATGCAGCTTTAAAGTTCCAATTTTTGATTTGCATTTTAGTTGACTTTGGAGCTCTCGCGCCAGGCCCAGGTTGTTTTTTTCATATGCAGGCATTAAAATACGTCGAATAAACTAATAAAAAGACCACCTAAAATTTTTAAGATTTTTGAAAAAAACGAAAGGTTAACCCCTTTGGTGTTTTTTGACCCCAAAAAATGAAAGTTTGAATTTAGCTAAAATTTTTGCGTTTTCTGATGCAAATTGATGAGAAAATTAGAATGGCGCAGTCAGAATTTCCTCAAGTATGATATTTTTCGTTTTATGCAGCTTTAAAGTTCCAATTTTTGATTTGCATTTTAGTTGACTTTGGAGCTCTCGCGCCAGGCCCAGGTTGTTTTTTTTATATGCAGGCATTAAAATACGTCGAATAAACTAATAAAAAGACCACCTAAAATTTTTAAGATTTTTGAAAAAAACGAAAGGTTAACCCCTTTGGTGTTTTTTGACCCCAAAAAATGAAAGTTTGAATTTAGCTAAAATTTTTGCGGTTTCTTATGCAAATTGTTGAGAAAATTAGAATGGCGCAGTCAGAATTTCCTCAAGTATGATATTTTTCGTTTTATGCAGCTTTAAAGTTCCAATTTTTGATTTGCATTTTAGTTGACTTTGGAGCTCTCGCGCCAGGCCCAGGTTGTTTTTTTCATATGCAGGCATTAAAATACGTCGAATAAACTAATAAAAAGACCACCTAAAATTTTTAAGATTTTTGAAAAAAACGAAAGGTTAACCCCTTTGGTGTTTTTTGACCCCAAAAAATGAAAGTTTGAATTTAGCTAAAATTTTTGCGGTTTCTTATGCAAATTGTTGAGAAAATTAGAATGGCGCAGTCAGAATTTCCTCAAGTATGATATTTTTCGTTTTATGCAGCTTTAAAGTTCCAATTTTTGATTTGCATTTTAGTTGACTTTGGAGCTCTCGCGCCAGGCCCAGGTTGTTTTTTTTATATGCAGGCATTAAAATACGTCGAATAAACTAATAAAAAGACCACCTAAAATTTTTAAGATTTTTGAAAAAAACGAAAGGTTAACCCCTTTGGTGTTTTTTGACCCCAAAAAATGAAAGTTTGAATTTAGCTAAAATTTTTGCGGTTTCTTATGCAAATTGTTGAGAAAATTAGAATGGCGCAGTCAGAATTTCCTCAAGTATGATATTTTTCGTTTTATGCAGCTTTAAAGTTCCAATTTTTGATTTGCATTTTAGTTGACTTTGGAGCTCTCGCGCCAGGCCCAGGTTGTTTTTTTTATATGCAGGCATTAAAATACGTCGAATAAACTAATAAAAAGACCACCTAAAATTTTTAAGATTTTTGAAAAAAACGAAAGGTTAACCCCTTTGGTGTTTTTTGACCCCAAAAAATGAAAGTTTGAATTTAGCTAAAATTTTTGCGGTTTCTTATGCAAATTGTTGAGAAAATTAGAATGGCGCAGTCAGAATTTCCTCAAGTATGATATTTTTCGTTTTATGCAGCTTTAAAGTTCCAATTTTTGATTTGCATTTTAGTTGACTTTGGAGCTCTCGCGCCAGGCCCAGGTTGTTTTTTTCATATGCAGGCATTAAAATACGTCGAATAAACTAATAAAAAGACCACCTAAAATTTTTAAGATTTTTGAAAAAAACGAAAGGTTAACCCCTTTGGTGTTTTTTGACCCCAAAAAATGAAAGTTTGAATTTAGCTAAAATTTTTGCGGTTTCTTATGCAAATTGTTGAGAAAATTAGAATGGCGCAGTCAGAATTTCCTCAAGTATGATATTTTTCGTTTTATGCAGCTTTAAAGTTCCAATTTTTGATTTGCATTTTAGTTGACTTTGGAGCTCTCGCGCCAGGCCCAGGTTGTTTTTTTTATATGCAGGCATTAAAATACGTCGAATAAACTAATAAAAAGACCACCTAAAATTTTTAAGATTTTTGAAAAAAACGAAAGGTTAACCCCTTTGGTGTTTTTTGACCCCAAAAAATGAAAGTTTGAATTTAGCTAAAATTTTTGCGGTTTCTTATGCAAATTGTTGAGAAAATTAGAATGGCGCAGTCAGAATTTCCTCAAGTATGATATTTTTCGTTTTATGCAGCTTTAAAGTTCCAATTTTTGATTTGCATTTTAGTTGACTTTGGAGCTCTCGCGCCAGGCCCAGGTTGTTTTTTTTATATGCAGGCATTAAAATACGTCGAATAAACTAATAAAAAGACCACCTAAAATTTTTAAGATTTTTGAAAAAAACGAAAGGTTAACCCCTTTGGTGTTTTTTGACCCCAAAAAATGAAAGTTTGAATTTAGCTAAAATTTTTGCGGTTTCTTATGCAAATTGTTGAGAAAATTAGAATGGCGCAGTCAGAATTTCCTCAAGTATGATATTTTTCGTTTTATGCAGCTTTAAAGTTCCAATTTTTGATTTGCATTTTAGTTGACTTTGGAGCTCTCGCGCCAGGCCCAGGTTGTTTTTTTTATATGCAGGCATTAAAATACGTCGAATAAACTAATAAAAAGACCACCTAAAATTTTTAAGATTTTTGAAAAAAACGAAAGGTTAACCCCTTTGGTGTTTTTTGACCCCAAAAAATGAAAGTTTGAATTTAGCTAAAATTTTTGCGGTTTCTTATGCAAATTGTTGAGAAAATTAGAATGGCGCAGTCAGAATTTCCTCAAGTATGATATTTTTCGTTTTATGCAGCTTTAAAGTTCCAATTTTTGATTTGCATTTTAGTTGACTTTGGAGCTCTCGCGCCAGGCCCAGGTTGTTTTTTTCATATGCAGGCATTAAAATACGTCGAATAAACTAATAAAAAGACCACCTAAAATTTTTAAGATTTTTGAAAAAAACGAAAGGTTAACCCCTTTGGTGTTTTTTGACCCCAAAAAATGAAAGTTTGAATTTAGCTAAAATTTTTGCGGTTTCTTATGCAAATTGTTGAGAAAATTAGAATGGCGCAGTCAGAATTTCCTCAAGTATGATATTTTTCGTTTTATGCAGCTTTAAAGTTCCAATTTTTGATTTGCATTTTAGTTGACTTTGGAGCTCTCGCGCCAGGCCCAGGTTGTTTTTTTTATATGCAGGCATTAAAATACGTCGAATAAACTAATAAAAAGACAACCTAAAATTTTTAAGATTTTTGAAAAAAACGAAAGGTTAACCCCTTTGGTGTTTTTTGACCCCAAAAAATGAAAGTTTGAATTTAGCTAAAATTTTTGCGTTTTCCGATGCAAATTGATGAGAAAATTAGAATGGCGCAGTCAGAATTTCCTCAAGTATGATATTTTTCGTTTTATGCAGCTTTAAAGTTCCAATTTTTGATTTGCATTTTAGTTGACTTTGGAGCTCTCGCGCCAGGCCCAGGTTGTTTTTTTCATATGCAGGCATTAAAATACGTCGAATAAACTAATAAAAAGACCACCTAAAATTTTTAAGATTTTTGAAAAAAACGAAAGGTTAACCCCTTTGGTGTTTTTTGACCCCAAAAAATGAAAGTTTGAATTTAGCTAAAATTTTTGCGTTTTCTGATGCAAATTGATGAGAAAATTAGAATGGCGCAGTCAGAATTTCCTCAAGTATGATATTTTTCGTTTTATGCAGCTTTAAAGTTCCAATTTTTGATTTGCATTTTAGTTGACTTTGGAGCTCTCGCGCCAGGCCCAGGTTGTTTTTTTTATATGCAGGCATTAAAATACGTCGAATAAACTAATAAAAAGACCACCTAAAATTTTTAAGATTTTTGAAAAAAACGAAAGGTTAACCCCTTTGGTGTTTTTTGACCCCAAAAAATGAAAGTTTGAATTTAGCTAAAATTTTTGCGGTTTCTTATGCAAATTGTTGAGAAAATTAGAATGGCGCAGTCAGAATTTCCTCAAGTATGATATTTTTCGTTTTATGCAGCTTTAAAGTTCCAATTTTTGATTTGCATTTTAGTTGACTTTGGAGCTCTCGCGCCAGGCCCAGGTTGTTTTTTTCATATGCAGGCATTAAATTACGTCGAATAAACTAATAAAAAGACCACCTAAAATTTTTAAGATTTTTGAAAAAAACGAAAGGTTAACCCCTTTGGTGTTTTTTGACCCCAAAAAATGAAAGTTTGAATTTAGCTAAAATTTTTGCGGTTTCTTATGCAAATTGTTGAGAAAATTAGAATGGCGCAGTCAGAATTTCCTCAAGTATGATATTTTTCGTTTTATGCAGCTTTAAAGTTCCAATTTTTGATTTGCATTTTAGTTGACTTTGGAGCTCTCGCGCCAGGCCCAGGTTGTTTTTTTTATATGCAGGCATTAAAATACGTCGAATAAACTAATAAAAAGACCACCTAAAATTTTTAAGATTTTTGAAAAAAACGAAAGGTTAACCCCTTTGGTGTTTTTTGACCCCAAAAAATGAAAGTTTGAATTTAGCTAAAATTTTTGCGGTTTCTTATGCAAATTGTTGAGAAAATTAGAATGGCGCAGTCAGAATTTCCTCAAGTATGATATTTTTCGTTTTATGCAGCTTTAAAGTTCCAATTTTTGATTTGCATTTTAGTTGACTTTGGAGCTCTCGCGCCAGGCCCAGGTTGTTTTTTTTATATGCAGGCATTAAAATACGTCGAATAAACTAATAAAAAGACCACCTAAAATTTTTAAGATTTTTGAAAAAAACGAAAGGTTAACCCCTTTGGTGTTTTTTGACCCCAAAAAATGAAAGTTTGAATTTAGCTAAAATTTTTGCGGTTTCTTATGCAAATTGTTGAGAAAATTAGAATGGCGCAGTCAGAATTTCCTCAAGTATGATATTTTTCGTTTTATGCAGCTTTAAAGTTCCAATTTTTGATTTGCATTTTAGTTGACTTTGGAGCTCTCGCGCCAGGCCCAGGTTGTTTTTTTTATATGCAGGCATTAAAATACGTCGAATAAACTAATAAAAAGACCACCTAAAATTTTTAAGATTTTTGAAAAAAACGAAAGGTTAACCCCTTTGGTGTTTTTTGACCCCAAAAAATGAAAGTTTGAATTTAGCTAAAATTTTTGCGGTTTCTTATGCAAATTGTTGAGAAAATTAGAATGGCGCAGTCAGAATTTCCTCAAGTATGATATTTTTCGTTTTATGCAGCTTTAAAGTTCCAATTTTTGATTTGCATTTTAGTTGACTTTGGAGCTCTCGCGCCAGGCCCAGGTTGTTTTTTTCATATGCAGGCATTAAAATACGTCGAATAAACTAATAAAAAGACCACCTAAAATTTTTAAGATTTTTGAAAAAAACGAAAGGTTAACCCCTTTGGTGTTTTTTGACCCCAAAAAATGAAAGTTTGAATTTAGCTAAAATTTTTGCGTTTTCTGATGCAAATTGATGAGAAAATTAGAATGGCGCAGTCAGAATTTCCTCAAGTATGATATTTTTCGTTTTATGCAGCTTTAAAGTTCCAATTTTTGATTTGCATTTTAGTTGACTTTGGAGCTCTCGCGCCAGGCCCAGGTTGTTTTTTTTATATGCAGGCATTAAAATACGTCGAATAAACTAATAAAAAGACAACCTAAAATTTTTAAGATTTTTGAAAAAAACGAAAGGTTAACCCCTTTGGTGTTTTTTGACCCCAAAAAATGAAAGTTTGAATTTAGCTAAAATTTTTGCGTTTTCCGATGCAAATTGATGAGAAAATTAGAATGGCGCAGTCAGAATTTCCTCAAGTATGATATTTTTCGTTTTATGCAGCTTTAAAGTTCCAATTTTTGATTTGCATTTTAGTTGACTTTGGAGCTCTCGCGCCAGGCCCAGGTTGTTTTTTTCATATGCAGGCATTAAAATACGTCGAATAAACTAATAAAAAGACCACCTAAAATTTTTAAGATTTTTGAAAAAAACGAAAGGTTAACCCCTTTGGTGTTTTTTGACCCCAAAAAATGAAAGTTTGAATTTAGCTAAAATTTTTGCGTTTTCTGATGCAAATTGATGAGAAAATTAGAATGGCGCAGTCAGAATTTCCTCAAGTATGATATTTTTCGTTTTATGCAGCTTTAAAGTTCCAATTTTTGATTTGCATTTTAGTTGACTTTGGAGCTCTCGCGCCAGGCCCAGGTTGTTTTTTTTATATGCAGGCATTAAAATACGTCGAATAAACTAATAAAAAGACCACCTAAAATTTTTAAGATTTTTGAAAAAAACGAAAGGTTAACCCCTTTGGTGTTTTTTGACCCCAAAAAATGAAAGTTTGAATTTAGCTAAAATTTTTGCGGTTTCTTATGCAAATTGTTGAGAAAATTAGAATGGCGCAGTCAGAATTTCCTCAAGTATGATATTTTTCGTTTTATGCAGCTTTAAAGTTCCAATTTTTGATTTGCATTTTAGTTGACTTTGGAGCTCTCGCGCCAGGCCCAGGTTGTTTTTTTTATATGCAGGCATTAAAATACGTCGAATAAACTAATAAAAAGACCACCTAAAATTTTTAAGATTTTTGAAAAAAACGAAAGGTTAACCCCTTTGGTGTTTTTTGACCCCAAAAAATGAAAGTTTGAATTTAGCTAAAATTTTTGCGGTTTCTTATGCAAATTGTTGAGAAAATTAGAATGGCGCAGTCAGAATTTCCTCAAGTATGATATTTTTCGTTTTATGCAGCTTTAAAGTTCCAATTTTTGATTTGCATTTTAGTTGACTTTGGAGCTCTCGCGCCAGGCCCAGGTTGTTTTTTTTATATGCAGGCATTAAAATACGTCGAATAAACTAATAAAAAGACCACCTAAAATTTTTAAGATTTTTGAAAAAAACGAAAGGTTAACCCCTTTGGTGTTTTTTGACCCCAAAAAATGAAAGTTTGAATTTAGCTAAAATTTTTGCGTTTTCTGATGCAAATTGATGAGAAAATTAGAATGGCGCAGTCAGAATTTCCTCAAGTATGATATTTTTCGTTTTATGCAGCTTTAAAGTTCCAATTTTTGATTTGCATTTTAGTTGACTTTGGAGCTCTCGCGCCAGGCCCAGGTTGTTTTTTTTATATGCAGGCATTAAAATACGTCGAATAAACTAATAAAAAGACCACCTAAAATTTTTAAGATTTTTGAAAAAAACGAAAGGTTAACCCCTTTGGTGTTTTTTGACCCCAAAAAATGAAAGTTTGAATTTAGCTAAAATTTTTGCGGTTTCTTATGCAAATTGTTGAGAAAATTAGAATGGCGCAGTCAGAATTTCCTCAAGTATGATATTTTTCGTTTTATGCAGCTTTAAAGTTCCAATTTTTGATTTGCATTTTAGTTGACTTTGGAGCTCTCGCGCCAGGCCCAGGTTGTTTTTTTCATATGCAGGCATTAAAATACGTCGAATAAACTAATAAAAAGACCACCTAAAATTTTTAAGATTTTTGAAAAAAACGAAAGGTTAACCCCTTTGGTGTTTTTTGACCCCAAAAAATGAAAGTTTGAATTTAGCTAAAATTTTTGCGGTTTCTTATGCAAATTGTTGAGAAAATTAGAATGGCGCAGTCAGAATTTCCTCAAGTATGATATTTTTCCTTTTATGCAGCTTTAAAGTTCCAATTTTTGATTTGCATTTTAGTTGACTTTGGAGCTCTCGCGCCAGGCCCAGGTTGTTTTTTTTATATGCAGGCATTAAAATACGTCGAATAAACTAATAAAAAGACCACCTAAAATTTTTAAGATTTTTGAAAAAAACGAAAGGTTAACCCCTTTGGTGTTTTTTGACCCCAAAAAATGAAAGTTTGAATTTAGCTAAAATTTTTGCGGTTTCTTATGCAAATTGTTGAGAAAATTAGAATGGCGCAGTCAGAATTTCCTCAAGTATGATATTTTTCGTTTTATGCAGCTTTAAAGTTCCAATTTTTGATTTGCATTTTAGTTGACTTTGGAGCTCTCGCGCCAGGCCCAGGTTGTTTTTTTTATATGCAGGCATTAAAATACGTCGAATAAACTAATAAAAAGACCACCTAAAATTTTTAAGATTTTTGAAAAAAACGAAAGGTTAACCCCTTTGGTGTTTTTTGACCCCAAAAAATGAAAGTTTGAATTTAGCTAAAATTTTTGCGTTTTCTGATGCAAATTGATGAGAAAATTAGAATGGCGCAGTCAGAATTTCCTCAAGTATGATATTTTTCGTTTTATGCAGCTTTAAAGTTCCAATTTTTGATTTGCATTTTAGTTGACTTTGGAGCTCTCGCGCCAGGCCCAGGTTGTTTTTTTTATATGCAGGCATTAAAATACGTCGAATAAACTAATAAAAAGACCACCTAAAATTTTTAAGATTTTTGAAAAAAACGAAAGGTTAACCCCTTTGGTGTTTTTTGACCCCAAAAAATGAAAGTTTGAATTTAGCTAAAATTTTTGCGGTTTCTTATGCAAATTGTTGAGAAAATTAGAATGGCGCAGTCAGAATTTCCTCAAGTATGATATTTTTCGTTTTATGCAGCTTTAAAGTTCCAATTTTTGATTTGCATTTTAGTTGACTTTGGAGCTCTCGCGCCAGGCCCAGGTTGTTTTTTTCATATGCAGGCATTAAAATACGTCGAATAAACTAATAAAAAGACCACCTAAAATTTTTAAGATTTTTGAAAAAAACGAAAGGTTAACCCCTTTGGTGTTTTTTGACCCCAAAAAATGAAAGTTTGAATTTAGCTAAAATTTTTGCGGTTTCTTATGCAAATTGTTGAGAAAATTAGAATGGCGCAGTCAGAATTTCCTCAAGTATGATATTTTTCGTTTTATGCAGCTTTAAAGTTCCAATTTTTGATTTGCATTTTAGTTGACTTTGGAGCTCTCGCGCCAGGCCCAGGTTGTTTTTTTTATATGCAGGCATTAAAATACGTCGAATAAACTAATAAAAAGACCACCTAAAATTTTTAAGATTTTTGAAAAAAACGAAAGGTTAACCCCTTTGGTGTTTTTTGACCCCAAAAAATGAAAGTTTGAATTTAGCTAAAATTTTTGCGGTTTCTTATGCAAATTGTTGAGAAAATTAGAATGGCGCAGTCAGAATTTCCTCAAGTATGATATTTTTCGTTTTATGCAGCTTTAAAGTTCCAATTTTTGATTTGCATTTTAGTTGACTTTGGAGCTCTCGCGCCAGGCCCAGGTTGTTTTTTTTATATGCAGGCATTAAAATACGTCGAATAAACTAATAAAAAGACCACCTAAAATTTTTAAGATTTTTGAAAAAAACGAAAGGTTAACCCCTTTGGTGTTTTTTGACCCCAAAAAATGAAAGTTTGAATTTAGCTAAAATTTTTGCGGTTTCTTATGCAAATTGTTGAGAAAATTAGAATGGCGCAGTCAGAATTTCCTCAAGTATGATATTTTTCGTTTTATGCAGCTTTAAAGTTCCAATTTTTGATTTGCATTTTAGTTGACTTTGGAGCTCTCGCGCCAGGCCCAGGTTGTTTTTTTTATATGCAGGCATTAAAATACGTCGAATAAACTAATAAAAAGACCACCTAAAATTTTTAAGATTTTTGAAAAAAACGAAAGGTTAACCCCTTTGGTGTTTTTTGACCCCAAAAAATGAAAGTTTGAATTTAGCTAAAATTTTTGCGGTTTCTTATGCAAATTGTTGAGAAAATTAGAATGGCGCAGTCAGAATTTCCTCAAGTATGATATTTTTCGTTTTATGCAGCTTTAAAGTTCCAATTTTTGATTTGCATTTTAGTTGACTTTGGAGCTCTCGCGCCAGGCCCAGGTTGTTTTTTTTATATGCAGGCATTAAAATACGTCGAATAAACTAATAAAAAGACCACCTAAAATTTTTAAGATTTTTGAAAAAAACGAAAGGTTAACCCCTTTGGTGATTTTTGACCCCAAAAAATGAAAGTTTGAATTTAGCTAAAATTTTTGCGGTTTCTTATGCAAATTGTTGAGAAAATTAGAATGGCGCAGTCAGAATTTCCTCAAGTATGATATTTTTCGTTTTATGCAGCTTTAAAGTTCCAATTTTTGATTTGCATTTTAGTTGACTTTGGAGCTCTCGCGCCAGGCCCAGGTTGTTTTTTTCATATGCAGGCATTAAAATACGTCGAATAAACTAATAAAAAGACCACCTAAAATTTTTAAGATTTTTGAAAAAAACGAAAGGTTAACCCCTTTGGTGTTTTTTGACCCCAAAAAATGAAAGTTTGAATTTAGCTAAAATTTTTGCGGTTTCTTATGCAAATTGTTGAGAAAATTAGAATGGCGCAGTCAGAATTTCCTCAAGTATGATATTTTTCGTTTTATGCAGCTTTAAAGTTCCAATTTTTGATTTGCATTTTAGTTGACTTTGGAGCTCTCGCGCCAGGCGCAGGTTGTTTTTTTTATATGCAGGCATTAAAATACGTCGAATAAACTAATAAAAAGACCACCTAAAATGTTTAAGATTTTTGAAAAAAACGAAAGGTTAACCCCTTTGGTGTTTTTTGACCCCAAAAAATGAAAGTTTGAATTTAGCTAAAATTTTTGCGGTTTCTTATGCAAATTGTTGAGAAAATTAGAATGGCGCAGTCAGAATTTCCTCAAGTATGATATTTTTCGTTTTATGCAGCTTTAAAGTTCCAATTTTTGATTTGCATTTTAGTTGACTTTGGAGCTCTCGCGCCAGGCCCAGGTTGTTTTTTTTATATGCAGGCATTAAAATACGTCGAATAAACTAATAAAAAGACCACCTAAAATTTTTAAGATTTTTGAAAAAAACGAAAGGTTAACCCCTTTGGTGTTTTTTGACCCCAAAAAATGAAAGTTTGAATTTAGCTAAAATTTTTGCGGTTTCTTATGCAAATTGTTGAGAAAATTAGAATGGCGCAGTCAGAATTTCCTCAAGTATGATATTTTTCGTTTTATGCAGCTTTAAAGTTCCAATTTTTGATTTGCATTTTAGTTGACTTTGGAGCTCTCGCGCCAGGCCCAGGTTGTTTTTTTTATATGCAGGCATTAAAATTCGTCGAATAAACTAATAAAAAGACCACCTAAAATTTTTAAGATTTTTGAAAAAAACGAAAGGTTAACCCCTTTGGTGTTTTTTGACCCCAAAAAATGAAAGTTTGAATTTAGCTAAAATTTTTGCGGTTTCTTATGCAAATTGTTGAGAAAATTAGAATGGCGCAGTCAGAATTTCCTCAAGTATGATATTTTTCGTTTTATGCAGCTTTAAAGTTCCAATTTTTGATTTGCATTTTAGTTGACTTTGGAGCTCTCGCGCCAGGCCCAGGTTGTTTTTTTCATATGCAGGCATTAAAATACGTCGAATAAACTAATAAAAAGACCACCTAAAATTTTTAAGATTTTTGAAAAAAACGAAAGGTTAACCCCTTTGGTGTTTTTTGACCCCAAAAAATGAAAGTTTGAATTTAGCTAAAATTTTTGCGGTTTCTTATGCAAATTGTTGAGAAAATTAGAATGGCGCAGTCAGAATTTCCTCAAGTATGATATTTTTCGTTTTATGCAGCTTTAAAGTTCCAATTTTTGATTTGCATTTTAGTTGACTTTGGAGCTCTCGCGCCAGGCCCAGGTTGTTTTTTTTATATGCAGGCATTAAAATACGTCGAATAAACTAATAAAAAGACCACCTAAAATTTTTAAGATTTTTGAAAAAAACGAAAGGTTAACCCCTTTGGTGTTTTTTGACCCCAAAAAATGAAAGTTTGAATTTAGCTAAAATTTTTGCGGTTTCTTATGCAAATTGTTGAGAAAATTAGAATGGCGCAGTCAGAATTTCCTCAAGTATGATATTTTTCGTTTTATGCAGCTTTAAAGTTCCAATTTTTGATTTGCATTTTAGTTGACTTTGGAGCTCTCGCGCCAGGCCCAGGTTGTTTTTTTTATATGCAGGCATTAAAATACGTCGAATAAACTAATAAAAAGACCACCTAAAATTTTTAAGATTTTTGAAAAAAACGAAAGGTTAACCCCTTTGGTGTTTTTTGACCCCAAAAAATGAAAGTTTGAATTTAGCTAAAATTTTTGCGGTTTCTTATGCAAATTGTTGAGAAAATTAGAATGGCGCAGTCAGAATTTCCTCAAGTATGATATTTTTCGTTTTATGCAGCTTTAAAGTTCCAATTTTTGATTTGCATTTTAGTTGACTTTGGAGCTCTCGCGCCAGGCCCAGGTTGTTTTTTTTATATGCAGGCATTAAAATACGTCGAATAAACTAATAAAAAGACCACCTAAAATTTTTAAGATTTTTGAAAAAAACGAAAGGTTAACCCCTTTGGTGTTTTTTGACCCCAAAAAATGAAAGTTTGAATTTAGCTAAAATTTTTGCGGTTTCTTATGCAAATTGTTGAGAAAATTAGAATGGCGCAGTCAGAATTTCCTCAAGTATGATATTTTTCGTTTTATGCAGCTTTAAAGTTCCAATTTTTGATTTGCATTTTAGTTGACTTTGGAGCTCTCGCGCCAGGCCCAGGTTGTTTTTTTTATATGCAGGCATTAAAATACGTCGAATAAACTAATAAAAAGACCACCTAAAATTTTTAAGATTTTTGAAAAAAACGAAAGGTTAACCCCTTTGGTGTTTTTTGACCCCAAAAAATGAAAGTTTGAATTTAGCTAAAATTTTTGCGGTTTCTTATGCAAATTGTTGAGAAAATTAGAATGGCGCAGTCAGAATTTCCTCAAGTATGATATTTTTCGTTTTATGCAGCTTTAAAGTTCCAATTTTTGATTTGCATTTTAGTTGACTTTGGAGCTCTCGCGCCAGGCCCAGGTTGTTTTTTTCATATGCAGGCATTAAAATACGTCGAATAAACTAATAAAAAGACCACCTAAAATTTTTAAGATTTTTGAAAAAAACGAAAGGTTAACCCCTTTGGTGTTTTTTGACCCCAAAAAATGAAAGTTTGAATTTAGCTAAAATTTTTGCGGTTTCTTATGCAAATTGTTGAGAAAATTAGAATGGCGCAGTCAGAATTTCCTCAAGTATGATATTTTTCGTTTTATGCAGCTTTAAAGTTCCAATTTTTGATTTGCATTTTAGTTGACTTTGGAGCTCTCGCGCCAGGCGCAGGTTGTTTTTTTTATATGCAGGCATTAAAATACGTCGAATAAACTAATAAAAAGACCACCTAAAATGTTTAAGATTTTTGAAAAAAACGAAAGGTTAACCCCTTTGGTGTTTTTTGACCCCAAAAAATGAAAGTTTGAATTTAGCTAAAATTTTTGCGGTTTCTTATGCAAATTGTTGAGAAAATTAGAATGGCGCAGTCAGAATTTCCTCAAGTATGATATTTTTCGTTTTATGCAGCTTTAAAGTTCCAATTTTTGATTTGCATTTTAGTTGACTTTGGAGCTCTCGCGCCAGGCCCAGGTTGTTTTTTTTATATGCAGGCATTAAAATACGTCGAATAAACTAATAAAAAGACCACCTAAAATTTTTAAGATTTTTGAAAAAAACGAAAGGTTAACCCCTTTGGTGTTTTTTGACCCCAAAAAATGAAAGTTTGAATTTAGCTAAAATTTTTGCGGTTTCTTATGCAAATTGTTGAGAAAATTAGAATGGCGCAGTCAGAATTTCCTCAAGTATGATATTTTTCGTTTTATGCAGCTTTAAAGTTCCAATTTTTGATTTGCATTTTAGTTGACTTTGGAGCTCTCGCGCCAGGCCCAGGTTGTTTTTTTTATATGCAGGCATTAAAATTCGTCGAATAAACTAATAAAAAGACCACCTAAAATTTTTAAGATTTTTGAAAAAAACGAAAGGTTAACCCCTTTGGTGTTTTTTGACCCCAAAAAATGAAAGTTTGAATTTAGCTAAAATTTTTGCGGTTTCTTATGCAAATTGTTGAGAAAATTAGAATGGCGCAGTCAGAATTTCCTCAAGTATGATATTTTTCGTTTTATGCAGCTTTAAAGTTCCAATTTTTGATTTGCATTTTAGTTGACTTTGGAGCTCTCGCGCCAGGCCCAGGTTGTTTTTTTCATATGCAGGCATTAAAATACGTCGAATAAACTAATAAAAAGACCACCTAAAATTTTTAAGATTTTTGAAAAAAACGAAAGGTTAACCCCTTTGGTGTTTTTTGACCCCAAAAAATGAAAGTTTGAATTTAGCTAAAATTTTTGCGGTTTCTTATGCAAATTGTTGAGAAAATTAGAATGGCGCAGTCAGAATTTCCTCAAGTATGATATTTTTCGTTTTATGCAGCTTTAAAGTTCCAATTTTTGATTTGCATTTTAGTTGACTTTGGAGCTCTCGCGCCAGGCCCAGGTTGTTTTTTTCATATGCAGGCATTAAAATACGTCGAATAAACTAATAAAAAGACCACCTAAAATTTTTAAGATTTTTGAAAAAAACGAAAGGTTAACCCCTTTGGTGTTTTTTGACCCCAAAAAATGAAAGTTTGAATTTAGCTAAAATTTTTGCGGTTTCTTATGCAAATTGTTGAGAAAATTAGAATGGCGCAGTCAGAATTTCCTCAAGTATGATATTTTTCGTTTTATGCAGCTTTAAAGTTCCAATTTTTGATTTGCATTTTAGTTGACTTTGGAGCTCTCGCGCCAGGCCCAGGTTGTTTTTTTCATATGCAGGCATTAAAATACGTCGAATAAACTAATAAAAAGACCACCTAAAATTTTTAAGATTTTTGAAAAAAACGAAAGGTTAACCCCTTTGGTGTTTTTTGACCCCAAAAAATGAAAGTTTGAATTTAGCTAAAATTTTTGCGGTTTCTTATGCAAATTGTTGAGAAAATTAGAATGGCGCAGTCAGAATTTCCTCAAGTATGATATTTTTCGTTTTATGCAGCTTTAAAGTTCCAATTTTTGATTTGCATTTTAGTTGACTTTGGAGCTCTCGCGCCAGGCCCAGGTTGTTTTTTTTATATGCAGGCATTAAAATACGTCGAATAAACTAATAAAAAGACCACCTAAAATTTTTAAGATTTTTGAAAAAAACGAAAGGTTAACCCCTTTGGTGTTTTTTGACCCCAAAAAATGAAAGTTTGAATTTAGCTAAAATTTTTGCGGTTTCTTATGCAAATTGTTGAGAAAATTAGAATGGCGCAGTCAGAATTTCCTCAAGTATGATATTTTTCGTTTTATGCAGCTTTAAAGTTCCAATTTTTGATTTGCATTTTAGTTGACTTTGGAGCTCTCGCGCCAGGCCCAGGTTGTTTTTTTTATATGCAGGCATTAAAATACGTCGAATAAACTAATAAAAAGACCACCTAAAATTTTTAAGATTTTTGAAAAAAACGAAAGGTTAACCCCTTTGGTGTTTTTTGACCCCAAAAAATGAAAGTTTGAATTTAGCTAAAATTTTTGCGGTTTCTTATGCAAATTGTTGAGAAAATTAGAATGGCGCAGTCAGAATTTCCTCAAGTATGATATTTTTCGTTTTATGCAGCTTTAAAGTTCCAATTTTTGATTTGCATTTTAGTTGACTTTGGAGCTCTCGCGCCAGGCCCAGGTTGTTTTTTTTATATGCAGGCATTAAAATACGTCGAATAAACTAATAAAAAGACCACCTAAAATTTTTAAGATTTTTGAAAAAAACGAAAGGTTAACCCCTTTGGTGTTTTTTGACCCCAAAAAATGAAAGTTTGAATTTAGCTAAAATTTTTGCGGTTTCTTATGCAAATTGTTGAGAAAATTAGAATGGCGCAGTCAGAATTTCCTCAAGTATGATATTTTTCGTTTTATGCAGCTTTAAAGTTCCAATTTTTGATTTGCATTTTAGTTGACTTTGGAGCTCTCGCGCCAGGCCCAGGTTGTTTTTTTCATATGCAGGCATTAAAATACGTCGAATAAACTAATAAAAAGACCACCTAAAATTTTTAAGATTTTTGAAAAAAACGAAAGGTTAACCCCTTTGGTGTTTTTTGACCCCAAAAAATGAAAGTTTGAATTTAGCTAAAATTTTTGCGGTTTCTTATGCAAATTGTTGAGAAAATTAGAATGGCGCAGTCAGAATTTCCTCAAGTATGATATTTTTCGTTTTATGCAGCTTTAAAGTTCCAATTTTTGATTTGCATTTTAGTTGACTTTGGAGCTCTCGCGCCAGGCCCAGGTTGTTTTTTTCATATGCAGGCATTAAAATACGTCGAATAAACTAATAAAAAGACCACCTAAAATTTTTAAGATTTTTGAAAAAAACGAAAGGTTAACCCCTTTGGTGTTTTTTGACCCCAAAAAATGAAAGTTTGAATTTAGCTAAAATTTTTGCGGTTTCTTATGCAAATTGTTGAGAAAATTAGAATGGCGCAGTCAGAATTTCCTCAAGTATGATATTTTTCGTTTTATGCAGCTTTAAAGTTCCAATTTTTGATTTGCATTTTAGTTGACTTTGGAGCTCTCGCGCCAGGCCCAGGTTGTTTTTTTCATATGCAGGCATTAAAATACGTCGAATAAACTAATAAAAAGACCACCTAAAATTTTTAAGATTTTTGAAAAAAACGAAAGGTTAACCCCTTTGGTGTTTTTTGACCCCAAAAAATGAAAGTTTGAATTTAGCTAAAATTTTTGCGGTTTCTTATGCAAATTGTTGGGAAAATTAGAATGGCGCAGTCAGAATTTCCTCAAGTATGATATTTTTCGTTTTATGCAGCTTTAAAGTTCCAATTTTTGATTTGCATTTTAGTTGACTTTGGAGCTCTCGCGCCAGGCCCAGGTTGTTTTTTTCATATGCAGGCATTAAAATACGTCGAATAAACTAATAAAAAGACCACCTAAAATTTTTAAGATTTTTGAAAAAAACGAAAGGTTAACCCCTTTGGTGTTTTTTGACCCCAAAAAATGAAAGTTTGAATTTAGCTAAAATTTTTGCGGTTTCTTATGCAAATTGTTGAGAAAATTAGAATGGCGCAGTCAGAATTTCCTCAAGTATGCTATTTTTCGTTTTATGCAGCTTTAAAGTTCCAATTTTTGATTTGCATTTTAGTTGACTTTGGAGCTCTCGCGCCAGGCCCAGGTTGTTTTTTTCATATGCAGGCATTAAAATACGTCGAATAAACTAATAAAAAGACCACCTAAAATTTTTAAGATTTTTGAAAAAAACGAAAGGTTAACCCCTTTGGTGTTTTTTGACCCCAAAAAATGAAAGTTTGAATTTAGCTAAAATTTTTGCGGTTTCTTATGCAAATTGTTGAGAAAATTAGAATGGCGCAGTCAGAATTTCCTCAAGTATGATATTTTTCGTTTTATGCAGCTTTAAAGTTCCAATTTTTGAATTGCATTTTAGTTGACTTTGGAGCTCTCGCGCCAGGCCCAGGTTGTTTTTTTTATATGCAGGCATTAAAATACGTCGAATAAACTAATAAAAAGACCACCTAAAATTTTTAAGATTTTTGAAAAAAACGAAAGGTTAACCCCTTTGGTGTTTTTTGACCCCAAAAAATGAAAGTTTGAATTTAGCTAAAATTTTTGCGGTTTCTTATGCAAATTGTTGAGAAAATTAGAATGGCGCAGTCAGAATTTCCTCAAGTATGATATTTTTCGTTTTATGCAGCTTTAAAGTTCCAATTTTTGATTTGCATTTTAGTTGACTTTGGAGCTCTCGCGCCAGGCCCAGGTTGTTTTTTTTATATGCAGGCATTAAAATACGTCGAATAAACTAATAAAAAGACCACCTAAAATTTTTAAGATTTTTGAAAAAAACGAAAGGTTAACCCCTTTGGTGTTTTTTGACCCCAAAAAATGAAAGTTTGAATTTAGCTAAAATTTTTGCGGTTTCTTATGCAAATTGTTGAGAAAATTAGAATGGCGCAGTCAGAATTTCCTCAAGTATGATATTTTTCGTTTTATGCAGCTTTAAAGTTCCAATTTTTGATTTGCATTTTAGTTGACTTTGGAGCTCTCGCGCCAGGCCCAGGTTGTTTTTTTCATATGCAGGCATTAAAATACGTCGAATAAACTAATAAAAAGACCACCTAAAATTTTTAAGATTTTTGAAAAAAACGAAAGGTTAACCCCTTTGGTGTTTTTTGACCCCAAAAAATGAAAGTTTGAATTTAGCTAAAATTTTTGCGGTTTCTTATGCAAATTGTTGAGAAAATTAGAATGGCGCAGTCAGAATTTCCTCAAGTATGATATTTTTCGTTTTATGCAGCTTTAAAGTTCCAATTTTTGATTTGCATTTTAGTTGACTTTGGAGCTCTCGCGCCAGGCCCAGGTTGTTTTTTTCATATGCAGGCATTAAAATACGTCGAATAAACTAATAAAAAGACCACCTAAAATTTTTAAGATTTTTGAAAAAAACGAAAGGTTAACCCCTTTGGTGTTTTTTGACCCCAAAAAATGAAAGTTTGAATTTAGCTAAAATTTTTGCGGTTTCTTATGCAAATTGTTGGGAAAATTAGAATGGCGCAGTCAGAATTTCCTCAAGTATGATATTTTTCGTTTTATGCAGCTTTAAAGTTCCAATTTTTGATTTGCATTTTAGTTGACTTTGGAGCTCTCGCGCCAGGCCCAGGTTGTTTTTTTCATATGCAGGCATTAAAATACGTCGAATAAACTAATAAAAAGACCACCTAAAATTTTTAAGATTTTTGAAAAAAACGAAAGGTTAACCCCTTTGGTGTTTTTTGACCCCAAAAAATGAAAGTTTGAATTTAGCTAAAATTTTTGCGGTTTCTTATGCAAATTGTTGAGAAAATTAGAATGGCGCAGTCAGAATTTCCTCAAGTATGATATTTTTCGTTTTATGCAGCTTTAAAGTTCCAATTTTTGATTTGCATTTTAGTTGACTTTGGAGCTCTCGCGCCAGGCCCAGGTTGTTTTTTTCATATGCAGGCATTAAAATACGTCGAATAAACTAATAAAAAGACCACCTAAAATTTTTAAGATTTTTGAAAAAAACGAAAGGTTAACCCCTTTGGTGTTTTTTGACCCCAAAAAATGAAAGTTTGAATTTAGCTAAAATTTTTGCGGTTTCTTATGCAAATTGTTGAGAAAAGTAGAATGGCGCAGTCAGAATTTCCTCAAGTATGATATTTTTCGTTTTATGCAGCTTTAAAGTTCCAATTTTTGATTTGCATTTTAGTTGACTTTGGAGCTCTCGCGCCAGGCCCAGGTTGTTTTTTTAATATGCAGGCATTAAAATACGTCGAATAAACTAATAAAAAGACCACCTAAAATTTTTAAGATTTTTGAAAAAAACGAAAGGTTAACCCCTTTGGTGTTTTTTGACCCCAAAAAATGAAAGTTTGAATTTAGCTAAAATTTTTGCGGTTTCTTATGCAAATTGTTGAGAAAATTAGAATGGCGCAGTCAGAATTTCCTCAAGTATGATATTTTTCGTTTTATGCAGCTTTAAAGTTCCAATTTTTGATTTGCATTTTAGTTGACTTTGGAGCTCTCGCGCCAGGCCCAGGTTGTTTTTTTTATATGCAGGCATTAAAATACGTCGAATAAACTAATAAAAAGACCACCTAAAATTTTTAAGATTTTTGAAAAAAACGAAAGGTTAACCCCTTTGGTGTTTTTTGACCCCAAAAAATGAAAGTTTGAATTTAGCTAAAATTTTTGCGGTTTCTTATGCAAATTGTTGAGAAAATTAGAATGGCGCAGTCAGAATTTCCTCAAGTATGATATTTTTCGTTTTATGCAGCTTTAAAGTTCCAATTTTTGATTTGCATTTTAGTTGACTTTGGAGCTCTCGCGCCAGGCCCAGGTTGTTTTTTTCATATGCAGGCATTAAAATACGTCGAATAAACTAATAAAAAGACCACCTAAAATTTTTAAGATTTTTGAAAAAAACGAAAGGTTAACCCCTTTGGTGTTTTTTGACCCCAAAAAATGAAAGTTTGAATTTAGCTAAAATTTTTGCGGTTTCTTATGCAAATTGTTGAGAAAATTAGAATGGCGCAGTCAGAATTTCCTCAAGTATGATATTTTTCGTTTTATGCAGCTTTAAAGTTCCAATTTTTGATTTGCATTTTAGTTGACTTTGGAGCTCTCGCGCCAGGCCCAGGTTGTTTTTTTCATATGCAGGCATTAAAATACGTCGAATAAACTAATAAAAAGACCACCTAAAATTTTTAAGATTTTTGAAAAAAACGAAAGGTTAACCCCTTTGGTGTTTTTTGACCCCAAAAAATGAAAGTTTGAATTTAGCTAAAATTTTTGCGGTTTCTTATGCAAATTGTTGAGAAAATTAGAATGGCGCAGTCAGAATTTCCTCAAGTATGATATTTTTCGTTTTATGCAGCTTTAAAGTTCCAATTTTTGATTTGCATTTTAGTTGACTTTGGAGCTCTCGCGCCAGGCCCAGGTTGTTTTTTTCATATGCAGGCATTAAAATACGTCGAATAAACTAATAAAAAGACCACCTAAAATTTTTAAGATTTTTGAAAAAAACGAAAGGTTAACCCCTTTGGTGTTTTTTGACCCCAAAAAATGAAAGTTTGAATTTAGCTAAAATTTTTGCGGTTTCTTATGCAAATTGTTGAGAAAATTAGAATGGCGCAGTCAGAATTTCCTCAAGTATGATATTTTTCGTTTTATGCAGCTTTAAAGTTCCAATTTTTGATTTGCATTTTAGTTGACTTTGGAGCTCTCGCGCCAGGCCCAGGTTGTTTTTTTCATATGCAGGCATTAAAATACGTCGAATAAACTAATAAAAAGACCACCTAAAATTTTTAAGATTTTTGAAAAAAACGAAAGGTTAACCCCTTTGGTGTTTTTTGACCCCAAAAAATGAAAGTTTGAATTTAGCTAAAATTTTTGCGGTTTCTTATGCAAATTGTTGAGAAAATTAGAATGGCGCAGTCAGAATTTCCTCAAGTATGCTATTTTTCGTTTTATGCAGCTTTAAAGTTCCAATTTTTGATTTGCATTTTAGTTGACTTTGGAGCTCTCGCGCCAGGCCCAGGTTGTTTTTTTCATATGCAGGCATTAAAATACGTCGAATAAACTAATAAAAAGACCACCTAAAATTTTTAAGATTTTTGAAAAAAACGAAAGGTTAACCCCTTTGGTGTTTTTTGACCCCAAAAAATGAAAGTTTGAATTTAGCTAAAATTTTTGCGGTTTCTTATGCAAATTGTTGAGAAAATTAGAATGGCGCAGTCAGAATTTCCTCAAGTATGATATTTTTCGTTTTATGCAGCTTTAAAGTTCCAATTTTTGATTTGCATTTTAGTTGACTTTGGAGCTCTCGCGCCAGGCCCAGGTTGTTTTTTTTATATGCAGGCATTAAAATACGTCGAATAAACTAATAAAAAGACCACCTAAAATTTTTAAGATTTTTGAAAAAAACGAAAGGTTAACCCCTTTGGTGTTTTTTGACCCCAAAAAATGAAAGTTTGAATTTAGCTAAAATTTTTGCGGTTTCTTATGCAAATTGTTGAGAAAATTAGAATGGCGCAGTCAGAATTTCCTCAAGTATGATATTTTTCGTTTTATGCAGCTTTAAAGTTCCAATTTTTGATTTGCATTTTAGTTGACTTTGGAGCTCTCGCGCCAGGCCCAGGTTGTTTTTTTTATATGCAGGCATTAAAATACGTCGAATAAACTAATAAAAAGACCACCTAAAATTTTTAAGATTTTTGAAAAAAACGAAAGGTTAACCCCTTTGGTGTTTTTTGACCCCAAAAAATGAAAGTTTGAATTTAGCTAAAATTTTTGCGGTTTCTTATGCAAATTGTTGAGAAAATTAGAATGGCGCAGTCAGAATTTCCTCAAGTATGATATTTTTCGTTTTATGCAGCTTTAAAGTTCCAATTTTTGATTTGCATTTTAGTTGACTTTGGAGCTCTCGCGCCAGGCCCAGGTTGTTTTTTTCATATGCAGGCATTAAAATACGTCGAATAAACTAATAAAAAGACCACCTAAAATTTTTAAGATTTTTGAAAAAAACGAAAGGTTAACCCCTTTGGTGTTTTTTGACCCCAAAAAATGAAAGTTTGAATTTAGCTAAAATTTTTGCGGTTTCTTATGCAAATTGTTGAGAAAATTAGAATGGCGCAGTCAGAATTTCCTCAAGTATGATATTTTTCGTTTTATGCAGCTTTAAAGTTCCAATTTTTGATTTGCATTTTAGTTGACTTTGGAGCTCTCGCGCCAGGCCCAGGTTGTTTTTTTCATATGCAGGCATTAAAATACGTCGAATAAACTAATAAAAAGACCACCTAAAATTTTTAAGATTTTTGAAAAAAACGAAAGGTTAACCCCTTTGGTGTTTTTTGACCCCAAAAAATGAAAGTTTGAATTTAGCTAAAATTTTTGCGGTTTCTTATGCAAATTGTTGGGAAAATTAGAATGGCGCAGTCAGAATTTCCTCAAGTATGATATTTTTCGTTTTATGCAGCTTTAAAGTTCCAATTTTTGATTTGCATTTTAGTTGACTTTGGAGCTCTCGCGCCAGGCCCAGGTTGTTTTTTTCATATGCAGGCATTAAAATACGTCGAATAAACTAATAAAAAGACCACCTAAAATTTTTAAGATTTTTGAAAAAAACGAAAGGTTAACCCCTTTGGTGTTTTTTGACCCCAAAAAATGAAAGTTTGAATTTAGCTAAAATTTTTGCGGTTTCTTATGCAAATTGTTGAGAAAATTAGAATGGCGCAGTCAGAATTTCCTCAAGTATGATATTTTTCGTTTTATGCAGCTTTAAAGTTCCAATTTTTGATTTGCATTTTAGTTGACTTTGGAGCTCTCGCGCCAGGCCCAGGTTGTTTTTTTTATATGCAGGCATTAAAATACGTCGAATAAACTAATAAAAAGACCACCTAAAATTTTTAAGATTTTTGAAAAAAACGAAAGGTTAACCCCTTTGGTGTTTTTTGACCCCAAAAAATGAAAGTTTGAATTTAGCTAAAATTTTTGCGGTTTCTTATGCAAATTGTTGAGAAAATTAGAATGGCGCAGTCAGAATTTCCTCAAGTATGCTATTTTTCGTTTTATGCAGCTTTAAAGTTCCAATTTTTGATTTGCATTTTAGTTGACTTTGGAGCTCTCGCGCCAGGCCCAGGTTGTTTTTTTCATATGCAGGCATTAAAATACGTCGAATAAACTAATAAAAAGACCACCTAAAATTTTTAAGATTTTTGAAAAAAACGAAAGGTTAACCCCTTTGGTGTTTTTTGACCCCAAAAAATGAAAGTTTGCATTTAGCTAAAATTTTTGCGGTTTCTTATGCAAATTGTTGGGAAAATTAGAATGGCGCAGTCAGAATTTCCTCAAGTATGATATTTTTCGTTTTATGCAGCTTTAAAGTTCCAATTTTTGATTTGCATTTTAGTTGACTTTGGAGCTCTCGCGCCAGGCCCAGGTTGTTTTTTTCATATGCAGGCATTAAAATACGTCGAATAAACTAATAAAAAGACCACCTAAAATTTTTAAGATTTTTGAAAAAAACGAAAGGTTAACCCCTTTGGTGTTTTTTGACCCCAAAAAATGAAAGTTTGAATTTAGCTAAAATTTTTGCGGTTTCTTATGCAAATTGTTGAGAAAATTAGAATGGCGCAGTCAGAATTTCCTCAAGTATGATATTTTTCGTTTTATGCAGCTTTAAAGTTCCAATTTTTGATTTGCATTTTAGTTGACTTTGGAGCTCTCGCGCCAGGCCCAGGTTGTTTTTTTTATATGCAGGCATTAAAATACGTCGAATAAACTAATAAAAAGACCACCTAAAATTTTTAAGATTTTTGAAAAAAACGAAAGGTTAACCCCTTTGGTGTTTTTTGACCCCAAAAAATGAAAGTTTGAATTTAGCTAAAATTTTTGCGGTTTCTTATGCAAATTGTTGAGAAAATTAGAATGGCGCAGTCAGAATTTCCTCAAGTATGATATTTTTCGTTTTATGCAGCTTTAAAGTTCCAATTTTTGATTTGCATTTTAGTTGACTTTGGAGCTCTCGCGCCAGGCCCAGGTTGTTTTTTTTATATGCAGGCATTAAAATACGTCGAATAAACTAATAAAAAGACCACCTAAAATTTTTAAGATTTTTGAAAAAAACGAAAGGTTAACCCCTTTGGTGTTTTTTGACCCCAAAAAATGAAAGTTTGAATTTAGCTAAAATTTTTGCGGTTTCTTATGCAAATTGTTGAGAAAATTAGAATGGCGCAGTCAGAATTTCCTCAAGTATGATATTTTTCGTTTTATGCAGCTTTAAAGTTCCAATTTTTGATTTGCATTTTAGTTGACTTTGGAGCTCTCGCGCCAGGCCCAGGTTGTTTTTTTCATATGCAGGCATTAAAATACGTCGAATAAACTAATAAAAAGACCACCTAAAATTTTTAAGATTTTTGAAAAAAACGAAAGGTTAACCCCTTTGGTGTTTTTTGACCCCAAAAAATGAAAGTTTGAATTTAGCTAAAATTTTTGCGGTTTCTTATGCAAATTGTTGAGAAAATTAGAATGGCGCAGTCAGAATTTCCTCAAGTATGATATTTTTCGTTTTATGCAGCTTTAAAGTTCCAATTTTTGATTTGCATTTTAGTTGACTTTGGAGCTCTCGCGCCAGGCCCAGGTTGTTTTTTTCATATGCAGGCATTAAAATACGTCGAATAAACTAATAAAAAGACCACCTAAAATTTTTAAGATTTTTGAAAAAAACGAAAGGTTAACCCCTTTGGTGTTTTTTGACCCCAAAAAATGAAAGTTTGAATTTAGCTAAAATTTTTGCGGTTTCTTATGCAAATTGTTGGGAAAATTAGAATGGCGCAGTCAGAATTTCCTCAAGTATGATATTTTTCGTTTTATGCAGCTTTAAAGTTCCAATTTTTGATTTGCATTTTAGTTGACTTTGGAGCTCTCGCGCCAGGCCCAGGTTGTTTTTTTCATATGCAGGCATTAAAATACGTCGAATAAACTAATAAAAAGACCACCTAAAATTTTTAAGATTTTTGAAAAAAACGAAAGGTTAACCCCTTTGGTGTTTTTTGACCCCAAAAAATGAAAGTTTGAATTTAGCTAAAATTTTTGCGGTTTCTTATGCAAATTGTTGAGAAAATTAGAATGGCGCAGTCAGAATTTCCTCAAGTATGCTATTTTTCGTTTTATGCAGCTTTAAAGTTCCAATTTTTGATTTGCATTTTAGTTGACTTTGGAGCTCTCGCGCCAGGCCCAGGTTGTTTTTTTCATATGCAGGCATTAAAATACGTCGAATAAACTAATAAAAAGACCACCTAAAATTTTTAAGATTTTTGAAAAAAACGAAAGGTTAACCCCTTTGGTGTTTTTTGACCCCAAAAAATGAAAGTTTGAATTTAGCTAAAATTTTTGCGGTTTCTTATGCAAATTGTTGAGAAAATTAGAATGGCGCAGTCAGAATTTCCTCAAGTATGATATTTTTCGTTTTATGCAGCTTTAAAGTTCCAATTTTTGATTTGCATTTTAGTTGACTTTGGAGCTCTCGCGCCAGGCCCAGGTTGTTTTTTTTATATGCAGGCATTAAAATACGTCGAATAAACTAATAAAAAGACCACCTAAAATTTTTAAGATTTTTGAAAAAAACGAAAGGTTAACCCCTTTGGTGTTTTTTGACCCCAAAAAATGAAAGTTTGAATTTAGCTAAAATTTTTGCGGTTTCTTATGCAAATTGTTGAGAAAATTAGAATGGCGCAGTCAGAATTTCCTCAAGTATGATATTTTTCGTTTTATGCAGCTTTAAAGTTCCAATTTTTGATTTGCATTTTAGTTGACTTTGGAGCTCTCGCGCCAGGCCCAGGTTGTTTTTTTTATATGCAGGCATTAAAATACGTCGAATAAACTAATAAAAAGACCACCTAAAATTTTTAAGATTTTTGAAAAAAACGAAAGGTTAACCCCTTTGGTGTTTTTTGACCCCAAAAAATGAAAGTTTGAATTTAGCTAAAATTTTTGCGGTTTCTTATGCAAATTGTTGAGAAAATTAGAATGGCGCAGTCAGAATTTCCTCAAGTATGATATTTTTCGTTTTATGCAGCTTTAAAGTTCCAATTTTTGAATTGCATTTTAGTTGACTTTGGAGCTCTCGCGCCAGGCCCAGGTTGTTTTTTTTATATGCAGGCATTAAAATACGTCGAATAAACTAATAAAAAGACCACCTAAAATTTTTAAGATTTTTGAAAAAAACGAAAGGTTAACCCCTTTGGTGTTTTTTGACCCCAAAAAATGAAAGTTTGAATTTAGCTAAAATTTTTGCGGTTTCTTATGCAAATTGTTGAGAAAATTAGAATGGCGCAGTCAGAATTTCCTCAAGTATGATATTTTTCGTTTTATGCAGCTTTAAAGTTCCAATTTTTGATTTGCATTTTAGTTGACTTTGGAGCTCTCGCGCCAGGCCCAGGTTGTTTTTTTTATATGCAGGCATTAAAATACGTCGAATAAACTAATAAAAAGACCACCTAAAATTTTTAAGATTTTTGAAAAAAACGAAAGGTTAACCCCTTTGGTGTTTTTTGACCCCAAAAAATGAAAGTTTGAATTTAGCTAAAATTTTTGCGGTTTCTTATGCAAATTGTTGAGAAAATTAGAATGGCGCAGTCAGAATTTCCTCAAGTATGATATTTTTCGTTTTATGCAGCTTTAAAGTTCCAATTTTTGAATTGCATTTTAGTTGACTTTGGAGCTCTCGCGCCAGGCCCAGGTTGTTTTTTTTATATGCAGGCATTAAAATACGTCGAATAAACTAATAAGAAGACCACCTAAAATTTTTAAGATTTTTGAAAAATTTTAACCCCTTTGGTGTTTTTTGACCCCAAAAAATGAAAGTTTGAATTTAGCTAAAATTTTTGCGGTTTCTTATGCAAATTGTTGAGAAAATTAGAATGGCGCAGTCAGAATTTCCTCAAGTATGATATTTTTCGTTTTATGCAGCTTTAAAGTTCCAATTTTTGATTTGCATTTTAGTTGACTTTGGAGCTCTCGCGCCAGGCCCAGGTTGTTTTTTTCATATGCAGGCATTAAAATACGTCGAATAAACTAATAAAAAGACCACCTAAAATTTTTAAGATTTTTGAAAAAAACGAAAGGTTAACCCCTTTGGTGTTTTTTGACCCCAAAAAATGAATGTTTGAATTTAGCTAAAATTTTTGCGGTTTCTTATGCAAATTGTTGAGAAAATTAGAATGGCGCAGTCAGAATTTCCTCAAGTATGATATTTTTCGTTTTATGCAGCTTTAAAGTTCCAATTTTTGATTTGCATTTTAGTTGACTTTGGAGCTCTCGCGCCAGGCCCAGGTTGTTTTTTTCATATGCAGGCATTAAAATACGTCGAATAAACTAATAAAAAGACCACCTAAAATTTTTAAGATTTTTGAAAAAAACGAAAGGTTAACCCCTTTGGTGTTTTTTGACCCCAAAAAATGAAAGTTTGAATTTAGCTAAAATTTTTGCGGTTTCTTATGCAAATTGTTGAGAAAATTAGAATGGCGCAGTCAGAATTTCCTCAAGTATGATATTTTTCGTTTTATGCAGCTTTAAAGTTCCAATTTTTGATTTGCATTTTAGTTGACTTTGGAGCTCTCGCGCCAGGCCCAGGTTGTTTTTTTCATATGCAGGCATTAAAATACGTCGAATAAACTAATAAAAAGACCACCTAAAATTTTTAAGATTTTTGAAAAAAACGAAAGGTTAACCCCTTTGGTGTTTTTTGACCCCAAAAAATGAAAGTTTGAATTTAGCTAAAATTTTTGCGGTTTCTTATGCAAATTGTTGAGAAAATTAGAATGGCGCAGTCAGAATTTCCTCAAGTATGATATTTTTCGTTTTATGCAGCTTTAAAGTTCCAATTTTTGATTTGCATTTTAGTTGACTTTGGAGCTCTCGCGCCAGGCCCAGGTTGTTTTTTTTATATGCAGGCATTAAAATACGTCGAATAAACTAATAAAAAGACCACCTAAAATTTTTAAGATTTTTGAAAAAAACGAAAGGTTAACCCCTTTGGTGTTTTTTGACCCCAAAAAATGAAAGTTTGAATTTAGCTAAAATTTTTGCGGTTTCTTATGCAAATTGTTGAGAAAATTAGAATGGCGCAGTCAGAATTTCCTCAAGTATGATATTTTTCGTTTTATGCAGCTTTAAAGTTCCAATTTTTGATTTGCATTTTAGTTGACTTTGGAGCTCTCGCGCCAGGCCCAGGTTGTTTTTTTCATATGCAGGCATTAAAATACGTCGAATAAACTAATAAAAAGACCACCTAAAATTTTTAAGATTTTTGAAAAAAACGAAAGGTTAACCCCTTTGGTGTTTTTTGACCCCAAAAAATGAAAGTTTGAATTTAGCTAAAATTTTTGCGGTTTCTTATGCAAATTGTTGAGAAAATTAGAATGGCGCAGTCAGAATTTCCTCAAGTATGATATTTTTCGTTTTATGCAGCTTTAAAGTTCCAATTTTTGATTTGCATTTTAGTTGACTTTGGAGCTCTCGCGCCAGGCCCAGGTTGTTTTTTTCATATGCAGGCATTAAAATACGTCGAATAAACTAATAAAAAGACCACCTAAAATTTTTAAGATTTTTGAAAAAAACGAAAGGTTAACCCCTTTGGTGTTTTTTGACCCCAAAAAATGAAAGTTTGAATTTAGCTAAAATTTTTGCGGTTTCTTATGCAAATTGTTGAGAAAATTAGAATGGCGCAGTCAGAATTTCCTCAAGTATGATATTTTTCGTTTTATGCAGCTTTAAAGTTCCAATTTTTGATTTGCATTTTAGTTGACTTTGAAGCTCTCGCGCCAGGCCCAGGTTGTTTTTTTTATATGCAGGCATTAAAATACGTCGAATAAACTAATAAAAAGACCACCTAAAATTTTTAAGATTTTTGAAAAAAACGAAAGGTTAACCCCTTTGGTGTTTTTTGACCCCAAAAAATGAAAGTTTGAATTTAGCTAAAATTTTTGCGGTTTCTTATGCAAATTGTTGAGAAAATTAGAATGGCGCAGTCAGAATTTCCTCAAGTATGATATTTTTCGTTTTATGCAGCTTTAAAGTTCCAATTTTTGATTTGCATTTTAGTTGACTTTGGAGCTCTCGCGCCAGGCCCAGGTTGTTTTTTTTATATGCAGGCATTAAAATACGTCGAATAAACTAATAAAAAGACCACCTAAAATTTTTAAGATTTTTGAAAAAAACGAAAGGTTAACCCCTTTGGTGTTTTTTGACCCCAAAAAATGAAAGTTTGAATTTAGCTAAAATTTTTGCGGTTTCTTATGCAAATTGTTGAGAAAATTAGAATGGCGCAGTCAGAATTTCCTCAAGTATGATATTTTTCGTTTTATGCAGCTTTAAAGTTCCAATTTTTGATTTGCATTTTAGTTGACTTTGGAGCTCTCGCGCCAGGCCCAGGTTGTTTTTTTCATATGCAGGCATTAAAATACGTCGAATAAACTAATAAAAAGACCACCTAAAATTTTTAAGATTTTTGAAAAAAACGAAAGGTTAACCCCTTTGGTGTTTTTTGACCCCAAAAAATGAAAGTTTGAATTTAGCTAAAATTTTTGCGGTTTCTTATGCAAATTGTTGAGAAAATTAGAATGGCGCAGTCAGAATTTCCTCAAGTATGATATTTTTCGTTTTATGCAGCTTTAAAGTTCCAATTTTTGATTTGCATTTTAGTTGACTTTGGAGCTCTCGCGCCAGGCCCAGGTTGTTTTTTTTATATGCAGGCATTAAAATACGTCGAATAAACTAATAAAAAGACCACCTAAAATTTTTAAGATTTTTGAAAAAAACGAAAGGTTAACCCCTTTGGTGTTTTTTGACCCCAAAAAATGAAAGTTTGAATTTAGCTAAAATTTTTGCGGTTTCTTATGCAAATTGTTGAGAAAATTAGAATGGCGCAGTCAGAATTTCCTCAAGTATGATATTTTTCGTTTTATGCAGCTTTAAAGTTCCAATTTTTGATTTGCATTTTAGTTGACTTTGGAGCTCTCGCGCCAGGCCCAGGTTGTTTTTTTCATATGCAGGCATTAAAATACGTCGAATAAACTAATAAAAAGACCACCTAAAATTTTTAAGATTTTTGAAAAAAACGAAAGGTTAACCCCTTTGGTGTTTTTTGACCCCAAAAAATGAAAGTTTGAATTTAGCTAAAATTTTTGCGGTTTCTTATGCAAATTGTTGAGAAAATTAGAATGGCGCAGTCAGAATTTCCTCAAGTATGATATTTTTCGTTTTATGCAGCTTTAAAGTTCCAATTTTTGATTTGCATTTTAGTTGACTTTGGAGCTCTCGCGCCAGGCCCAGGTTGTTTTTTTTATATGCAGGCATTAAAATACGTCGAATAAACTAATAAAAAGACCACCTAAAATTTTTAAGATTTTTGAAAAAAACGAAAGGTTAACCCCTTTGGTGTTTTTTGACCCCAAAAAATGAAAGTTTGAATTTAGCTAAAATTTTTGCGGTTTCTTATGCAAATTGTTGAGAAAATTAGAATGGCGCAGTCAGAATTTCCTCAAGTATGATATTTTTCGTTTTATGCAGCTTTAAAGTTCCAATTTTTGATTTGCATTTTAGTTGACTTTGGAGCTCTCGCGCCAGGCCCAGGTTGTTTTTTTCATATGCAGGCATTAAAATACGTCGAATAAACTAATAAAAAGACCACCTAAAATTTTTAAGATTTTTGAAAAAAACGAAAGGTTAACCCCTTTGGTGTTTTTTGACCCCAAAAAATGAATGTTTGAATTTAGCTAAAATTTTTGCGGTTTCTTATGCAAATTGTTGAGAAAATTAGAATGGCGCAGTCAGAATTTCCTCAAGTATGATATTTTTCGTTTTATGCAGCTTTAAAGTTCCAATTTTTGATTTGCATTTTAGTTGACTTTGGAGCTCTCGCGCCAGGCCCAGGTTGTTTTTTTCATATGCAGGCATTAAAATACGTCGAATAAACTAATAAAAAGACCACCTAAAATTTTTAAGATTTTTGAAAAAAACGAAAGGTTAACCCCTTTGGTGTTTTTTGACCCCAAAAAATGAAAGTTTGAATTTAGCTAAAATTTTTGCGGTTTCTTATGCAAATTGTTGAGAAAATTAGAATGGCGCAGTCAGAATTTCCTCAAGTATGATATTTTTCGTTTTATGCAGCTTTAAAGTTCCAATTTTTGATTTGCATTTTAGTTGACTTTGAAGCTCTCGCGCCAGGCCCAGGTTGTTTTTTTTATATGCAGGCATTAAAATACGTCGAATAAACTAATAAAAAGACCACCTAAAATTTTTAAGATTTTTGAAAAAAACGAAAGGTTAACCCCTTTGGTGTTTTTTGACCCCAAAAAATGAAAGTTTGAATTTAGCTAAAATTTTTGCGGTTTCTTATGCAAATTGTTGAGAAAATTAGAATGGCGCAGTCAGAATTTCCTCAAGTATGATATTTTTCGTTTTATGCAGCTTTAAAGTTCCAATTTTTGATTTGCATTTTAGTTGACTTTGGAGCTCTCGCGCCAGGCCCAGGTTGTTTTTTTTATATGCAGGCATTAAAATACGTCGAATAAACTAATAAAAAGACCACCTAAAATTTTTAAGATTTTTGAAAAAAACGAAAGGTTAACCCCTTTGGTGTTTTTTGACCCCAAAAAATGAAAGTTTGAATTTAGCTAAAATTTTTGCGGTTTCTTATGCAAATTGTTGAGAAAATTAGAATGGCGCAGTCAGAATTTCCTCAAGTATGATATTTTTCGTTTTATGCAGCTTTAAAGTTCCAATTTTTGATTTGCATTTTAGTTGACTTTGGAGCTCTCGCGCCAGGCCCAGGTTGTTTTTTTCATATGCAGGCATTAAAATACGTCGAATAAACTAATAAAAAGACCACCTAAAATTTTTAAGATTTTTGAAAAAAACGAAAGGTTAACCCCTTTGGTGTTTTTTGACCCCAAAAAATGAAAGTTTGAATTTAGCTAAAATTTTTGCGGTTTCTTATGCAAATTGTTGAGAAAATTAGAATGGCGCAGTCAGAATTTCCTCAAGTATGATATTTTTCGTTTTATGCAGCTTTAAAGTTCCAATTTTTGATTTGCATTTTAGTTGACTTTGGAGCTCTCGCGCCAGGCCCAGGTTGTTTTTTTTATATGCAGGCATTAAAATACGTCGAATAAACTAATAAAAAGACCACCTAAAATTTTTAAGATTTTTGAAAAAAACGAAAGGTTAACCCCTTTGGTGTTTTTTGACCCCAAAAAATGAAAGTTTGAATTTAGCTAAAATTTTTGCGGTTTCTTATGCAAATTGTTGAGAAAATTAGAATGGCGCAGTCAGAATTTCCTCAAGTATGATATTTTTCGTTTTATGCAGCTTTAAAGTTCCAATTTTTGATTTGCATTTTAGTTGACTTTGGAGCTCTCGCGCCAGGCCCAGGTTGTTTTTTTCATATGCAGGCATTAAAATACGTCGAATAAACTAATAAAAAGACCACCTAAAATTTTTAAGATTTTTGAAAAAAACGAAAGGTTAACCCCTTTGGTGTTTTTTGACCCCAAAAAATGAAAGTTTGAATTTAGCTAAAATTTTTGCGGTTTCTTATGCAAATTGTTGCGAAAATTAGAATGGCGCAGTCAGAATTTCCTCAAGTATGATATTTTTCGTTTTATGCAGCTTTAAAGTTCCAATTTTTGATTTGCATTTTAGTTGACTTTGGAGCTCTCGCGCCAGGCCCAGGTTGTTTTTTTTATATGCAGGCATTAAAATACGTCGAATAAACTAATAAAAAGACCACCTAAAATTTTTAAGATTTTTGAAAAAAACGAAAGGTTAACCCCTTTGGTGTTTTTTGACCCCAAAAAATGAAAGTTTGAATTTAGCTAAAATTTTTGCGGTTTCTTATGCAAATTGTTGAGAAAATTAGAATGGCGCAGTCAGAATTTCCTCAAGTATGATATTTTTCGTTTTATGCAGCTTTAAAGTTCCAATTTTTGATTTGCATTTTAGTTGACTTTGGAGCTCTCGCGCCAGGCCCAGGTTGTTTTTTTCATATGCAGGCATTAAAATACGTCGAATAAACTAATAAAAAGACCACCTAAAATTTTTAAGATTTTTGAAAAAAACGAAAGGTTAACCCCTTTGGTGTTTTTTGACCCCAAAAAATGAAAGTTTGAATTTAGCTAAAATTTTTGCGGTTTCTTATGCAAATTGTTGAGAAAATTAGAATGGCGCAGTCAGAATTTCCTCAAGTATGATATTTTTCGTTTTATGCAGCTTTAAAGTTCCAATTTTTGATTTGCATTTTAGTTGACTTTGGAGCTCTCGCGCCAGGCCCAGGTTGTTTTTTTCATATGCAGGCATTAAAATACGTCGAATAAACTAATAAAAAGACCACCTAAAATTTTTAAGATTTTTGAAAAAAACGAAAGGTTAACCCCTTTGGTGTTTTTTGACCCCAAAAAATGAAAGTTTGAATTTAGCTAAAATTTTTGCGGTTTCTTATGCAAATTGTTGAGAAAATTAGAATGGCGCAGTCAGAATTTCCTCAAGTATGATATTTTTCGTTTTATGCAGCTTTAAAGTTCCAATTTTTGATTTGCATTTTAGTTGACTTTGAAGCTCTCGCGCCAGGCCCAGGTTGTTTTTTTTATATGCAGGCATTAAAATACGTCGAATAAACTAATAAAAAGACCACCTAAAATTTTTAAGATTTTTGAAAAAAACGAAAGGTTAACCCCTTTGGTGTTTTTTGACCCCAAAAAATGAAAGTTTGAATTTAGCTAAAATTTTTGCGGTTTCTTATGCAAATTGTTGAGAAAATTAGAATGGCGCAGTCAGAATTTCCTCAAGTATGATATTTTTCGTTTTATGCAGCTTTAAAGTTCCAATTTTTGATTTGCATTTTAGTTGACTTTGGAGCTCTCGCGCCAGGCCCAGGTTGTTTTTTTTATATGCAGGCATTAAAATACGTCGAATAAACTAATAAAAAGACCACCTAAAATTTTTAAGATTTTTGAAAAAAACGAAAGGTTAACCCCTTTGGTGTTTTTTGACCCCAAAAAATGAAAGTTTGAATTTAGCTAAAATTTTTGCGGTTTCTTATGCAAATTGTTGAGAAAATTAGAATGGCGCAGTCAGAATTTCCTCAAGTATGATATTTTTCGTTTTATGCAGCTTTAAAGTTCCAATTTTTGATTTGCATTTTAGTTGACTTTGGAGCTCTCGCGCCAGGCCCAGGTTGTTTTTTTCATATGCAGGCATTAAAATACGTCGAATAAACTAATAAAAAGACCACCTAAAATTTTTAAGATTTTTGAAAAAAACGAAAGGTTAACCCCTTTGGTGTTTTTTGACCCCAAAAAATGAAAGTTTGAATTTAGCTAAAATTTTTGCGGTTTCTTATGCAAATTGTTGAGAAAATTAGAATGGCGCAGTCAGAATTTCCTCAAGTATGATATTTTTCGTTTTATGCAGCTTTAAAGTTCCAATTTTTGATTTGCATTTTAGTTGACTTTGGAGCTCTCGCGCCAGGCCCAGGTTGTTTTTTTCATATGCAGGCATTAAAATACGTCGAATAAACTAATAAAAAGACCACCTAAAATTTTTAAGATTTTTGAAAAAAACGAAAGGTTAACCCCTTTGGTGTTTTTTGACCCCAAAAAATGAAAGTTTGAATTTAGCTAAAATTTTTTGCGGTTTCTTATGCAAATTGTTGAGAAAATTAGAATGGCGCAGTCAGAATTTCCTCAAGTATGATATTTTTCGTTTTATGCAGCTTTAAAGTTCCAATTTTTGATTTGCATTTTAGTTGACTTTGGAGCTCTCGCGCCAGGCCCAGGTTGTTTTTTTTATATGCAGGCATTAAAATACGTCGAATAAACTAATAAAAAGACCGCCTAAAATTTTTAAGATTTTTGAAAAAAACGAAAGGTTAACCCCTTTGGTGTTTTTTGACCCCAAAAAATGAAAGTTTGAATTTAGCTAAAATTTTTGCGGTTTCTTATGCAAATTGTTGAGAAAATTAGAATGGCGCAGTCAGAATTTCCTCAAGTATGATATTTTTCGTTTTATGCAGCTTTAAAGTTCCAATTTTTGATTTGCATTTTAGTTGACTTTGGAGCTCTCGCGCCAGGCCCAGGTTGTTTTTTTTATATGCAGGCATTAAAATACGTCGAATAAACTAATAAAAAGACCACCTAAAATTTTTAAGATTTTTGAAAAAAACGAAAGGTTAACCCCTTTGGTGTTTTTTGGCCCCAAAAAATGAAAGTTTGAATGTAGCTAAAATTTTTGCGGTTTCTTATGCAAATTGTTGAGAAAATTAGAATGGCGCAGTCAGAATTTCCTCAAGTATGATATTTTTCGTTTTATGCAGCTTTAAAGTTCCAATTTTTGATTTGCATTTTAGTTGACTTTGGAGCTCTCGCGCCAGGCCCAGGTTGTTTTTTTTATATGCAGGCATTAAAATACGTCGAATAAACTAATAAAAAGACCACCTAAAATTTTTAAGATTTTTGAAAAAAACGAAAGGTTAACCCCTTTGGTGTTTTTTGACCCCAAAAAATGAAAGTTTGAATTTAGCTAAAATTTTTGCGGTTTCTTATGCAAATTGTTGAGAAAATTAGAATGGCGCAGTCAGAATTTCCTCAAGTATGATATTTTTCGTTTTATGCAGCTTTAAAGTTCCAATTTTTGATTTGCATTTTAGTTGACTTTGGAGCTCTCGCGCCAGGCCCAGGTTGTTTTTTTCATACGCAGGCATTAAAATACGTCGAATAAACTAATAAAAAGACCGCCTAAAATTTTTAAGATTTTTGAAAAAAACGAAAGGTTAACCCCTTTGGTGTTTTTTGACCCCAAAAAATGAAAGTTTGAATTTAGCTAAAATTTTTGCGGTTTCTTATGCAAATTGTTGAGAAAATTAGAATGGCGCAGTCAGAATTTCCTCAAGTATGATATTTTTCGTTTTATGCAGCTTTAAAGTTCCAATTTTTGATTTGCATTTTAGTTGACTTTGGAGCTCTCGCGCCAGGCCCAGGTTGTTTTTTTTATATGCAGGCATTAAAATACGTCGAATAAACTAATAAAAAGACCACCTAAAATTTTTAAGATTTTTGAAAAAAACGAAAGGTTAACCCCTTTGGTGTTTTTTGACCCCAAAAAATGAAAGTTTGAATTTAGCTAAAATTTTTGCGGTTTCTTATGCAAATTGTTGAGAAAATTAGAATGGCGCAGTCAGAATTTGCTCAAGTATGATATTTTTCGTTTTATGCAGCTTTAAAGTTCCAATTTTTGATTTGCATTTTAGTTGACTTTGGAGCTCTCGCGCCAGGCCCAGGTTGTTTTTTTTATATGCAGGCATTAAAATACGTCGAATAAACTAATAAAAAGACCACCTAAAATTTTTAAGATTTTTGAAAAAAACGAAAGGTTAACCCCTTTGGTGTTTTTTGACCCCAAAAAATGAAAGTTTGAATTTAGCTAAAATTTTTGCGGTTTCTTATGCAAATTGTTGAGAAAATTAGAATGGCGCAGTCAGAATTTCCTCAAGTATGATATTTTTCGTTTTATGCAGCTTTAAAGTTCCAATTTTTGATTTGCATTTTAGTTGACTTTGGAGCTCTCGCGCCAGGCCCAGGTTGGTTTTTTTTATATGCAGGCATTAAAATACGTCGAATAAACTAATAAAAAGACCACCTAAAATTTTTAAGATTTTTGAAAAAAACGAAAGGTTTTGGTGTTTTTTGACCCCAAAAAATGAAAGTTTGAATTTAGCTAAAATTTTTGCGGTTTCTTATGCAAATTGTTGAGAAAATTAGAATGGCGCAGTCAGAATTTCCTCAAGTATGATATTTTTCGTTTTATGCAGCTTTAAAGTTCCAATTTTTGATTTGCATTTTAGTTGACTTTGGAGCTCTCGCGCCATGCCCAGGTTGTTTTTTTTATATGCAGGCATTAAAATACGTCGAATAAACTAATAAAAAGACCACCTAAAATTTTTAAGATTTTTGAAAAAAACGAAAGGTTAACCCCTTTGGTGTTTTTTGACCCCAAAAAATGAAAGTTTGAATTTAGCTAAAATTTTTGCGGTTTCTTATGCAAATTGTTGAGAAAATTAGAATGGCGCAGTCAGAATTTCCTCAAGTATGATATTTTTCGTTTTATGCAGCTTTAAAGTTCCAATTTTTGATTTGCATTTTAGTTGACTTTGGAGCTCTCGCGCCAGGCCCAGGTTGTTTTTTTTATATGCAGGCATTAAAATACGTCGAATAAACTAATAAAAAGACCACCTAAAATTTTTAAGATTTTTGAAAAAAACGAAAGGTTAACCCCTTTGGTGTTTTTTGACCCCAAAAAATGAAAGTTTGAATTTAGCTAAAATTTTTGCGGTTTCTTATGCAAATTGTTGAGAAAATTAGAATGGCGCAGTCAGAATTTCCTCAAGTATGATATTTTTCGTCTTATGCAGCTTTAAAGTTCCAATTTTTGATTTGCATTTTAGTTGACTTTGGAGCTCTCGCGCCAGGCCCAGGTTGTTTTTTTCATATGCAGGCATTAAAATACGTCGAATAAACTAATAAAAAGACCACCTAAAATTTTTAAGATTTTTGAAAAAAACGAAAGGTTAACCCCTTTGGTGTTTTTTGACCCCAAAAAATGAAAGTTTGAATTTAGCTAAAATTTTTGCGGTTTCTTATGCAAATTGTTGAGAAAATTAGAATGGCGCAGTCAGAATTTCCTCAAGTATGATATTTTTCGTTTTATGCAGCTTTAAAGTTCCAATTTTTGATTTGCATTTTAGTTGACTTTGGAGCTCTCGCGCCAGGCCCAGGTTGTTTTTTTTATATGCAGGCATTAAAATACGTCGAATAAACTAATAAAAAGACCACCTAAAATTTTTAAGATTTTTGAAAAAAACGAAAGGTTAACCCCTTTGGTGTTTTTTGACCCCAAAAAATGAAAGTTTGAATTTAGCTAAAATTTTTGCGGTTTCTTATGCAAATTGTTGAGAAAATTAGAATGGCGCAGTCAGAATTTCCTCAAGTATGATATTTTTCGTTTTATGCAGCTTTAAAGTTCCAATTTTTGATTTGCATTTTAGTTGACTTTGGAGCTCTCGCGCCAGGCCCAGGTTGTTTTTTTTATATGCAGGCATTAAAATACGTCGAATAAACTAATAAAAAGACCACCTAAAATTTTTAAGATTTTTGAAAAAAACGAAAGGTTAACCCCTTTGGTGTTTTTTGACCCCAAAAAATGAAAGTTTGAATTTAGCTAAAATTTTTGCGGTTTCTTATGCAAATTGTTGAGAAAATTAGAATGGCGCAGTCAGAATTTCCTCAAGTATGATATTTTTCGTTTTATGCAGCTTTAAAGTTCCAATTTTTGATTTGCATTTTAGTTGACTTTGGAGCTCTCGCGCCAGGCCCAGGTTGTTTTTTTCATATGCAGGCATTAAAATACGTCGAATAAACTAATAAAAAGACCACCTAAAATTTTTAAGATTTTTGAAAAAAACGAAAGGTTAACCCCTTTGGTGTTTTTTGACCCCAAAAAATGAAAGTTTGAATTTAGCTAAAATTTTTGCGGTTTCTTATGCAAATTGTTGAGAAAATTAGAATGGCGCAGTCAGAATTTCCTCAAGTATGATATTTTTCGTTTTATGCAGCTTTAAAGTTCCAATTTTTGATTTGCATTTTAGTTGACTTTGGAGCTCTCGCGCCAGGCCCAGGTTGTTTTTTTTATATGCAGGCATTAAAATACGTCGAATAAACTAATAAAAAGACCACCTAAAATTTTTAAGATTTTTGAAAAAAACGAAAGGTTAACCCCTTTGGTGTTTTTTGACCCCAAAAAATGAAAGTTTGAATTTAGCTAAAATTTTTGCGGTTTCTTATGCAAATTGTTGAGAAAATTAGAATGGCGCAGTCAGAATTTCCTCAAGTATGATATTTTTCGTTTTATGCAGCTTTAAAGTTCCAATTTTTGATTTGCATTTTAGTTGACTTTGGAGCTCTCGCGCCAGGCCCAGGTTGTTTTTTTTATATGCAGGCATTAAAATACGTCGAATAAACTAATAAAAAGACCACCTAAAATTTTTAAGATTTTTGAAAAAAACGAAAGGTTTTGGTGTTTTTTGACCCCAAAAAATGAAAGTTTGAATTTAGCTAAAATTTTTGCGGTTTCTTATGCAAATTGTTGAGAAAATTAGAATGGCGCAGTCAGAATTTCCTCAAGTATGATATTTTTCGTTTTATGCAGCTTTAAAGTTCCAATTTTTTATTTGCATTTTAGTTGACTTTGGAGCTCTCGCGCCAGGCCCAGGTTGTTTTTTTTATATGCAGGCATTAAAATACGTCGAATAAACTAATAAAAAGACCACCTAAAATTTTTAAGATTTTTGAAAAAAACGAAAGGTTAACCCCTTTGGTGTTTTTTGACCCCAAAAAATGAAAGTTTGAATTTAGCTAAAATTTTTGCGGTTTCTTATGCAAATTGTTGAGAAAATTAGAATGGCGCAGTCAGAATTTCCTCAAGTATGATATTTTTCGTTTTATGCAGCTTTAAAGTTCCAATTTTTTATTTGCATTTTAGTTGACTTTGGAGCTCTCGCGCCAGGCCCAGGTTGTTTTTTTTATATGCAGGCATTAAAATACGTCGAATAAACTAATAAAAAGACCACCTAAAATTTTTAAGATTTTTGAAAAAAACGAAAGGTTAACCCCTTTGGTGTTTTTTGACCCCAAAAAATGAAAGTTTGAATTTAGCTAAAATTTTTGCGGTTTCTTATGCAAATTGTTGAGAAAATTAGAATGGCGCAGTCAGAATTTCCTCAAGTATGATATTTTTCGTTTTATGCAGCTTTAAAGTTCCAATTTTTGATTTGCATTTTAGTTGACTTTGGAGCTCTCGCGCCAGGCCCAGGTTGTTTTTTTCATATGCAGGCATTAAAATACGTCGAATAAACTAATAAAAAGACCACCTAAAATTTTTAAGATTTTTGAAAAAAACGAAAGGTTAACCCCTTTGGTGTTTTTTGACCCCAAAAAATGAAAGTTTGAATTTAGCTAAAATTTTTGCGGTTTCTTATGCAAATTGTTGAGAAAATTAGAATGGCGCAGTCAGAATTTCCTCAAGTATGATATTTTTCGTTTTATGCAGCTTTAAAGTTCCAATTTTTGATTTGCATTTTAGTTGACTTTGGAGCTCTCGCGCCAGGCCCAGGTTGTTTTTTTCATATGCAGGCATTAAAATACGTCGAATAAACTAATAAAAAGACCACCTAAAATTTTTAAGATTTTTGAAAAAAACGAAAGGTTTTGGTGTTTTTTGACCCCAAAAAATGAAAGTTTGAATTTAGCTAAAATTTTTGCGGTTTCTTATGCAAATTGTTGAGAAAATTAGAATGGCGCAGTCAGAATTTCCTCAAGTATGATATTTTTCGTTTTATGCAGCTTTAAAGTTCCAATTTTTTATTTGCATTTTAGTTGACTTTGGAGCTCTCGCGCCAGGCCCAGGTTGTTTTTTTTATATGCAGGCATTAAAATACGTCGAATAAACTAATAAAAAGACCACCTAAAATTTTTAAGATTTTTGAAAAAAACGAAAGGTTAACCCCTTTGGTGTTTTTTGACCCCAAAAAATGAAAGTTTGAATTTAGCTAAAATTTTTGCGGTTTCTTATGCAAATTGTTGAGAAAATTAGAATGGCGCAGTCAGAATTTCCTCAAGTATGATATTTTTCGTTTTATGCAGCTTTAAAGTTCCAATTTTTGATTTGCATTTTAGTTGACTTTGGAGCTCTCGCGCCAGGCCCAGGTTGTTTTTTTCATATGCAGGCATTAAAATACGTCGAATAAACTAATAAAAAGACCACCTAAAATTTTTAAGATTTTTGAAAAAAACGAAAGGTTTTGGTGTTTTTTGACCCCAAAAAATGAAAGTTTGAATTTAGCTAAAATTTTTGCGGTTTCTTATGCAAATTGTTGAGAAAATTAGAATGGCGCAGTCAGAATTTCCTCAAGTATGATATTTTTCGTTTTATGCAGCTTTAAAGTTCCAATTTTTGATTTGCATTTTAGTTGACTTTGGAGCTCTCGCGCCAGGCCCAGGTTGTTTTTTTCATATGCAGGCATTAAAATACGTCGAATAAACTAATAAAAAGACCACCTAAAATTTTTAAGATTTTTGAAAAAAACGAAAGGTTAACCCCTTTGGTGTTTTTTGACCCCAAAAAATGAAAGTTTGAATTTAGCTAAAATTTTTGCGGTTTCTTATGCAAATTGTTGAGAAAATTAGAATGGCGCAGTCAGAATTTCCTCAAGTATGATATTTTTCGTTTTATGCAGCTTTAAAGTTCCAATTTTTTATTTGCATTTTAGTTGACTTTGGAGCTCTCGCGCCAGGCCCAGGTTGTTTTTTTTATATGCAGGCATTAAAATACGTCGAATAAACTAATAAAAAGACCACCTAAAATTTTTAAGATTTTTGAAAAAAACGAAAGGTTAACCCCTTTGGTGTTTTTTGACCCCAAAAAATGAAAGTTTGAATTTAGCTAAAATTTTTGCGGTTTCTTATGCAAATTGTTGAGAAAATTAGAATGGCGCAGTCAGAATTTCCTCAAGTATGATATTTTTCGTTTTATGCAGCTTTAAAGTTCCAATTTTTGATTTGCATTTTAGTTGACTTTGGAGCTCTCGCGCCAGGCCCAGGTTGTTTTTTTCATATGCAGGCATTAAAATACGTCGAATAAACTAATAAAAAGACCACCTAAAATTTTTAAGATTTTTGAAAAAAACGAAAGGTTAACCCCTTTGGTGTTTTTTGACCCCAAAAAATGAAAGTTTGAATTTAGCTAAAATTTTTGCGGTTTCTTATGCAAATTGTTGAGAAAATTAGAATGGCGCAGTCAGAATTTCCTCAAGTATGATATTTTTCGTTTTATGCAGCTTTAAAGTTCCAATTTTTGATTTGCATTTTAGTTGACTTTGGAGCTCTCGCGCCAGGCCCAGGTTGTTTTTTTTATATGCAGGCATTAAAATACGTCGAATAAACTAATAAAAAGACCACCTAAAATTTTTAAGATTTTTGAAAAAAACGAAAGGTTAACCCCTTTGGTGTTTTTTGACCCCAAAAAATGAAAGTTTGAATTTAGCTAAAATTTTTGCGGTTTCTTATGCAAATTGTTGAGAAAATTAGAATGGCGCAGTCAGAATTTCCTCAAGTATGATATTTTTCGTTTTATGCAGCTTTAAAGTTCCAATTTTTGATTTGCATTTTAGTTGACTTTGGAGCTCTCGCGCCAGGCCCAGGTTGTTTTTTTTATATGCAGGCATTAAAATACGTCGAATAAACTAATAAAAAGACCACCTAAAATTTTTAAGATTTTTGAAAAAAACGAAAGGTTAACCCCTTTGGTGTTTTTTGACCCCAAAAAATGAAAGTTTGAATTTAGCTAAAATTTTTGCGGTTTCTTATGCAAATTGTTGAGAAAATTAGAATGGCGCAGTCAGAATTTCCTCAAGTATGATATTTTTCGTTTTATGCAGCTTTAAAGTTCCAATTTTTTATTTGCATTTTAGTTGACTTTGGAGCTCTCGCGCCAGGCCCAGGTTGTTTTTTTTATATGCAGGCATTAAAATACGTCGAATAAACTAATAAAAAGACCACCTAAAATTTTTAAGATTTTTGAAAAAAACGAAAGGTTAACCCCTTTGGTGTTTTTTGACCCCAAAAAATGAAAGTTTGAATTTAGCTAAAATTTTTGCGGTTTCTTATGCAAATTGTTGAGAAAATTAGAATGGCGCAGTCAGAATTTCCTCAAGTATGATATTTTTCGTTTTATGCAGCTTTAAAGTTCCAATTTTTTATTTGCATTTTAGTTGACTTTGGAGCTCTCGCGCCAGGCCCAGGTTGTTTTTTTTATATGCAGGCATTAAAATACGTCGAATAAACTAATAAAAAGACCACCTAAAATTTTTAAGATTTTTGAAAAAAACGAAAGGTTAACCCCTTTGGTGTTTTTTGACCCCAAAAAATGAAAGTTTGAATTTAGCTAAAATTTTTGCGGTTTCTTATGCAAATTGTTGAGAAAATTAGAATGGCGCAGTCAGAATTTCCTCAAGTATGATATTTTTCGTTTTATGCAGCTTTAAAGTTCCAATTTTTGATTTGCATTTTAGTTGACTTTGGAGCTCTCGCGCCAGGCCCAGGTTGTTTTTTTCATATGCAGGCATTAAAATACGTCGAATAAACTAATAAAAAGACCACCTAAAATTTTTAAGATTTTTGAAAAAAACGAAAGGTTAACCCCTTTGGTGTTTTTTGACCCCAAAAAATGAAAGTTTGAATTTAGCTAAAATTTTTGCGGTTTCTTATGCAAATTGTTGAGAAAATTAGAATGGCGCAGTCAGAATTTCCTCAAGTATGATATTTTTCGTTTTATGCAGCTTTAAAGTTCCAATTTTTGATTTGCATTTTAGTTGACTTTGGAGCTCTCGCGCCAGGCCCAGGTTGTTTTTTTCATATGCAGGCATTAAAATACGTCGAATAAACTAATAAAAAGACCACCTAAAATTTTTAAGATTTTTGAAAAAAACGAAAGGTTAACCCCTTTGGTGTTTTTTGACCCCAAAAAATGAAAGTTTGAATTTAGCTAAAATTTTTGCGGTTTCTTATGCAAATTGTTGAGAAAATTAGAATGGCGCAGTCAGAATTTTCTCAAGTATGATATTTTTCGTTTTATGCAGCTTTAAAGTTCCAATTTTTGATTTGCATTTTAGTTGACTTTGGAGCTCTCGCGCCAGGCCCAGGTTGTTTTTTTTATATGCAGGCATTAAAATACGTCGAATAAACTAATAAAAAGACCACCTAAAATTTTTAAGATTTTTGAAAAAAACGAAAGGTTAACCCCTTTGGTGTTTTTTGACCCCAAAAAATGAAAGTTTGAATTTAGCTAAAATTTTTGCGGTTTCTTATGCAAATTGTTGAGAAAATTAGAATGGCGCAGTCAGAATTTCCTCAAGTATGATATTTTTCGTTTTATGCAGCTTTAAAGTTCCAATTTTTGATTTGCATTTTAGTTGACTTTGGAGCTCTCGCGCCAGGCCCAGGTTGTTTTTTTCATATGCAGGCATTAAAATACGTCGAATAAACTAATAAAAAGACCACCTAAAATTTTTAAGATTTTTGAAAAAAACGAAAGGTTTTGGTGTTTTTTGACCCCAAAAAATGAAAGTTTGAATTTAGCTAAAATTTTTGCGGTTTCTTATGCAAATTGTTGAGAAAATTAGAATGGCGCAGTCAGAATTTCCTCAAGTATGATATTTTTCGTTTTATGCAGCTTTAAAGTTCCAATTTTTGATTTGCATTTTAGTTGACTTTGGAGCTCTCGCGCCAGGCCCAGGTTGTTTTTTTCATATGCAGGCATTAAAATACGTCGAATAAACTAATAAAAAGACCACCTAAAATTTTTAAGATTTTTGAAAAAAACGAAAGGTTAACCCCTTTGGTGTTTTTTGACCCCAAAAAATGAAAGTTTGAATTTAGCTAAAATTTTTGCGGTTTCTTATGCAAATTGTTGAGAAAATTAGAATGGCGCAGTCAGAATTTCCTCAAGTATGATATTTTTCGTTTTATGCAGCTTTAAAGTTCCAATTTTTGATTTGCATTTTAGTTGACTTTGGAGCTCTCGCGCCAGGCCCAGGTTGTTTTTTTCATATGCAGGCATTAAAATACGTCGAATAAACTAATAAAAAGACCACCTAAAATTTTTAAGATTTTTGAAAAAAACGAAAGGTTTTGGTGTTTTTTGACCCCAAAAAATGAAAGTTTGAATTTAGCTAAAATTTTTGCGGTTTCTTATGCAAATTGTTGAGAAAATTAGAATGGCGCAGTCAGAATTTCCTCAAGTATGATATTTTTCGTTTTATGCAGCTTTAAAGTTCCAATTTTTGATTTGCATTTTAGTTGACTTTGGAGCTCTCGCGCCAGGCCCAGGTTGTTTTTTTCATATGCAGGCATTAAAATACGTCGAATAAACTAATAAAAAGACCACCTAAAATTTTTAAGATTTTTGAAAAAAACGAAAGGTTTTGGTGTTTTTTGACCCCAAAAAATGAAAGTTTGAATTTAGCTAAAATTTTTGCGGTTTCTTATGCAAATTGTTGAGAAAATTAGAATGGCGCAGTCAGAATTTCCTCAAGTATGATATTTTTCGTTTTATGCAGCTTTAAAGTTCCAATTTTTGATTTGCATTTTAGTTGACTTTGGAGCTCTCGCGCCAGGCCCAGGTTGTTTTTTTTATATGCAGGCATTAAAATACGTCGAATAAACTAATAAAAAGACCACCTAAAATTTTTAAGATTTTTGAAAAAAACGAAAGGTTAACCCCTTTGGTGTTTTTTGACCCCAAAAAATGAAAGTTTGAATTTAGCTAAAATTTTTGCGGTTTCTTATGCAAATTGTTGAGAAAATTAGAATGGCGCAGTCAGAATTTCCTCAAGTATGATATTTTTCGTTTTATGCAGCTTTAAAGTTCCAATTTTTGATTTGCATTTTAGTTGACTTTGGAGCTCTCGCGCCAGGCCCAGGTTGTTTTTTTCATATGCAGGCATTAAAATACGTCGAATAAACTAATAAAAAGACCACCTAAAATTTTTAAGATTTTTGAAAAAAACGAAAGGTTAACCCCTTTGGTGTTTTTTGACCCCAAAAAATGAAAGTTTGAATTTAGCTAAAATTTTTGCGGTTTCTTATGCAAATTGTTGAGAAAATTAGAATGGCGCAGTCAGAATTTCCTCAAGTATGATATTTTTCGTTTTATGCAGCTTTAAAGTTCCAATTTTTGATTTGCATTTTAGTTGACTTTGGAGCTCTCGCGCCAGGCCCAGGTTGTTTTTTTCATATGCAGGCATTAAAATACGTCGAATAAACTAATAAAAAGACCACCCAAAATTTTTAAGATTTTTGAAAAAAACGAAAGGTTAACCCCTTTGGTGTTTTTTGACCCCAAAAAATGAAAGTTTGAATTTAGCTAAAATTTTTGCGGTTTCTTATGCAAATTGTTGAGAAAATTAGAATGGCGCAGTCAGAATTTCCTCAAGTATGATATTTTTCGTTTTATGCAGCTTTAAAGTTCCAATTTTTGATTTGCATTTTAGTTGACTTTGGAGCTCTCGCGCCAGGCCCAGGTTGTTTTTTTTATATGCAGGCATTAAAATACGTCGAATAAACTAATAAAAAGACCACCTAAAATTTTTAAGATTTTTGAAAAAAACGAAAGGTTAACCCCTTTGGTGTTTTTTGACCCCAAAAAATGAAAGTTTGAATTTAGCTAAAATTTTTGCGGTTTCTTATGCAAATTGTTGAGAAAATTAGAATGGCGCAGTCAGAATTTCCTCAAGTATGATATTTTTCGTTTTATGCAGCTTTAAAGTTCCAATTTTTGATTTGCATTTTAGTTGACTTTGGAGCTCTCGCGCCAGGCCCAGGTTGTTTTTTTCATATGCAGGCATTAAAATACGTCGAATAAACTAATAAAAAGACCACCTAAAATTTTTAAGATTTTTGAAAAAAACGAAAGGTTAACCCCTTTGGTGTTTTTTGACCCCAAAAAATGAAAGTTTGAATTTAGCTAAAATTTTTGCGGTTTCTTATGCAAATTGTTGAGAAAATTAGAATGGTGCAGTCAGAATTTCCTCAAGTATGATATTTTTCGTTTTATGCAGCTTTAAAGTTCCAATTTTTGATTTGCATTTTAGTTGACTTTGGAGCTCTCGCGCCAGGCCCAGGTTGTTTTTTTCATATGCAGGCATTAAAATACGTCGAATAAACTAATAAAAAGACCACCTAAAATTTTTAAGATTTTTGAAAAAAACGAAAGGTTAACCCCTTTGGTGTTTTTTGACCCCAAAAAATGAAAGTTTGAATTTAGCTAAAATTTTTGCGGTTTCTTATGCAAATTGTTGAGAAAATTAGAATGGCGCAGTCAGAATTTCCTCAAGTATGATATTTTTCGTTTTATGCAGCTTTAAAGTTCCAATTTTTGATTTGCATTTTAGTTGACTTTGGAGCTCTCGCGCCAGGCCCAGGTTGTTTTTTTTATATGCAGGCATTAAAATACGTCGAATAAACTAATAAAAAGACCACCTAAAATTTTTAAGATTTTTGAAAAAAACGAAAGGTTAACCCCTTTGGTGTTTTTTGACCCCAAAAAATGAAAGTTTGAATTTAGCTAAAATTTTTGCGGTTTCTTATGCAAATTGTTGAGAAAATTAGAATGGCGCAGTCAGAATTTCCTCAAGTATGATATTTTTCGTTTTATGCAGCTTTAAAGTTCCAATTTTTGATTTGCATTTTAGTTGACTTTGGAGCTCTCGCGCCAGGCCCAGGTTGTTTTTTTCATATGCAGGCATTAAAATACGTCGAATAAACTAATAAAAAGACCACCTAAAATTTTTAAGATTTTTGAAAAAAACGAAAGGTTAACCCCTTTGGTGTTTTTTGACCCCAAAAAATGAAAGTTTGAATTTAGCTAAAATTTTTGCGGTTTCTTATGCAAATTGTTGAGAAAATTAGAATGGCGCAGTCAGAATTTCCTCAAGTATGATATTTTTCGTTTTATGCAGCTTTAAAGTTCCAATTTTTGATTTGCATTTTAGTTGACTTTGGAGCTCTCGCGCCAGGCCCAGGTTGTTTTTTTCATATGCAGGCATTAAAATACGTCGAATAAACTAATAAAAAGACCACCTAAAATTTTTAAGATTTTTGAAAAAAACGAAAGGTTAACCCCTTTGGTGTTTTTTGACCCCAAAAAATGAAAGTTTGAATTTAGCTAAAATTTTTGCGGTTTCTTATGCAAATTGTTGAGAAAATTAGAATGGCGCAGTCAGAATTTCCTCAAGTATGATATTTTTCGTTTTATGCAGCTTTAAAGTTCCAATTTTTGATTTGCATTTTAGTTGACTTTGGAGCTCTCGCGCCAGGCCCAGGTTGTTTTTTTCATATGCAGGCATTAAAATACGTCGAATAAACTAATAAAAAGACCACCTAAAATTTTTAAGATTTTTGAAAAAAACGAAAGGTTAACCCCTTTGGTGTTTTTTGACCCCAAAAAATGAAAGTTTGAATTTAGCTAAAATTTTTGCGGTTTCTTATGCAAATTGTTGAGAAAATTAGAATGGCGCAGTCAGAATTTCCTCAAGTATGATATTTTTCGTTTTATGCAGCTTTAAAGTTCCAATTTTTGATTTGCATTTTAGTTGACTTTGGAGCTCTCGCGCCAGGCCCAGGTTGTTTTTTTTATATGCAGGCATTAAAATACGTCGAATAAACTAATAAAAAGACCACCTAAAATTTTTAAGTATTTTGAAAAAAACGAAAGGTTAACCCCTTTGGTGTTTTTTGACCCCAAAAAATGAAAGTTTGAATTTAGCTAAAATTTTTGCGGTTTCTTATGCAAATTGTTGAGAAAATTAGAATGGCGCAGTCAGAATTTCCTCAAGTATGATATTTTTCGTTTTATGCAGCTTTAAAGTTCGAATTTTTTATTTGCATTTTAGTTGACTTTGGAGCTCTCGCGCCAGGCCCAGGTTGTTTTTTTTATATGCAGGCATTAAAATACGTCGAATAAACTAATAAAAAGACCACCTAAAATTTTTAAGATTTTTGAAAAAAACGAAAGGTTAACCCCTTTGGTGTTTTTTGACCCCAAAAAATGAAAGTTTGAATTTAGCTAAAATTTTTGCGGTTTCTTATGCAAATTGTTGAGAAAATTAGAATGGCGCAGTCAGAATTTCCTCAAGTATGATATTTTTCGTTTTATGCAGCTTTAAAGTTCCAATTTTTGATTTGCATTTTAGTTGACTTTGGAGCTCTCGCGCCAGGCCCAGGTTGTTTTTTTCATATGCAGGCATTAAAATACGTCGAATAAACTAATAAAAAGACCACCTAAAATTTTTAAGATTTTTGAAAAAAACGAAAGGTTAACCCCTTTGGTGTTTTTTGACCCCAAAAAATGAAAGTTTGAATTTAGCTAAAATTTTTGCGGTTTCTTATGCAAATTGTTGAGAAAATTAGAATGGCGCAGTCAGAATTTCCTCAAGTATGATATTTTTCGTTTTATGCAGCTTTAAAGTTCCAATTTTTGATTTGCATTTTAGTTGACTTTGGAGCTCTCGCGCCAGGCCCAGGTTGTTTTTTTCATATGCAGGCATTAAAATACGTCGAATAAACTAATAAAAAGACCACCTAAAATTTTTAAGATTTTTGAAAAAAACGAAAGGTTAACCCCTTTGGTGTTTTTTGACCCCAAAAAATGAAAGTTTGAATTTAGCTATAATTTTTGCGGTTTCTTATGCAAATTGTTGAGAAAATTAGAATGGCGCAGTCAGAATTTCCTCAAGTATGATATTTTTCGTTTTATGCAGCTTTAAAGTTCGAATTTTTTATTTGCATTTTAGTTGACTTTGGAGCTCTCGCGCCAGGCCCAGGTTGTTTTTTTTATATGCAGGCATTAAAATACGTCGAATAAACTAATAAAAAGACCACCTAAAATTTTTAAGATTTTTGAAAAAAACGAAAGGTTAACCCCTTTGGTGTTTTTTGACCCCAAAAAATGAAAGTTTGAATTTAGCTAAAATTTTTGCGGTTTCTTATGCAAATTGTTGAGAAAATTAGAATGGCGCAGTCAGAATTTCCTCAAGTATGATATTTTTCGTTTTATGCAGCTTTAAAGTTCCAATTTTTGATTTGCATTTTAGTTGACTTTGGAGCTCTCGCGCCAGGCCCAGGTTGTTTTTTTTATATGCAGGCATTAAAATACGTCGAATAAACTAATAAAAAGACCACCTAAAATTTTTAAGATTTTTGAAAAAAACGGAAGGTTTTGGTGTTTTTTGACCCCAAAAAATGAAAGTTTGAATTTAGCTAAAATTTTTGCGGTTTCTTATGCAAATTGTTGAGAAAATTAGAATGGCGCAGTCAGAATTTCCTCAAGTATGATATTTTTCGTTTTATGCAGCTTTAAAGTTCCAATTTTTGATTTGCATTTTAGTTGACTTTGGAGCTCTCGCGCCAGGCCCAGGTTGTTTTTTTCATATGCAGGCATTAAAATACGTCGAATAAACTAATAAAAAGACCACCTAAAATTTTTAAGATTTTTGAAAAAAACGAAAGGTTAACCCCTTTGGTGTTTTTTGACCCCAAAAAATGAAAGTTTGAATTTAGCTATAATTTTTGCGGTTTCTTATGCAAATTGTTGAGAAAATTAGAATGGCGCAGTCAGAATTTCCTCAAGTATGATATTTTTCGTTTTATGCAGCTTTAAAGTTCGAATTTTTGATTTGCATTTTAGTTGACTTTGGAGCTCTCGCGCCAGGCCCAGGTTGTTTTTTTTATATGCAGGCATTAAAATACGTCGAATAAACTAATAAAAAGACCACCTAAAATTTTTAAGATTTTTGAAAAAAACGAAAGGTTAACCCCTTTGGTGTTTTTTGACCCCAAAAAATGAAAGTTTGAATTTAGCTAAAATTTTTGCGGTTTCTTATGCAAATTGTTGAGAAAATTAGAATGGCGCAGTCAGAATTTCCTCAAGTATGATATTTTTCGTTTTATGCAGCTTTAAAGTTCCAATTTTTGATTTGCATTTTAGTTGACTTTGGAGCTCTCGCGCCAGGCCCAGGTTGTTTTTTTCATATGCAGGCATTAAAATACGTCGAATAAACTAATAAAAAGACCACCTAAAATTTTTAAGATTTTTGAAAAAAACGAAAGGTTAACCCCTTTGGTGTTTTTTGACCCCAAAAAATGAAAGTTTGAATTTAGCTAAAATTTTTGCGGTTTCTTATGCAAATTGTTGAGAAAATTAGAATGGCGCAGTCAGAATTTCCTCAAGTATGATATTTTTCGTTTTATGCAGCTTTAAAGTTCCAATTTTTGATTTGCATTTTAGTTGACTTTGGAGCTCTCGCGCCAGGCCCAGGTTGTTTTTTTTATATGCAGGCATTAAAATACGTCGAATAAACTAATAAAAAGACCACCTAAAATTTTTAAGATTTTTGAAAAAAACGGAAGGTTTTGGTGTTTTTTGACCCCAAAAAATGAAAGTTTGAATTTAGCTAAAATTTTTGCGGTTTCTTATGCAAATTGTTGAGAAAATTAGAATGGCGCAGTCAGAATTTCCTCAAGTATGATATTTTTCGTTTTATGCAGCTTTAAAGTTCCAATTTTTGATTTGCATTTTAGTTGACTTTGGAGCTCTCGCGCCAGGCCCAGGTTGTTTTTTTCATATGCAGGCATTAAAATACGTCGAATAAACTAATAAAAAGACCACCTAAAATTTTTAAGATTTTTGAAAAAAACGAAAGGTTAACCCCTTTGGTGTTTTTTGACCCCAAAAAATGAAAGTTTGAATTTAGCTAAAATTTTTGCGGTTTCTTATGCAAATTGTTGAGAAAATTAGAATGGCGCAGTCAGAATTTCCTCAAGTATGATATTTTTCGTTTTATGCAGCTTTAAAGTTCCAATTTTTGATTTGCATTTTAGTTGACTTTGGAGCTCTCGCGCCAGGCCCAGGTTGTTTTTTTCATATGCAGGCATTAAAATACGTCGAATAAACTAATAAAAAGACCACCTAAAATTTTTAAGATTTTTGAAAAAAACGAAAGGTTAACCCCTTTGGTGTTTTTTGACCCCAAAAAATGAAAGTTTGAATTTAGCTAAAATTTTTGCGGTTTCTTATGCAAATTGTTGAGAAAATTAGAATGGCGCAGTCAGAATTTCCTCAAGTATGATATTTTTCGTTTTATACAGCTTTAAAGTTCCAATTTTTGATTTGCATTTTAGTTGACTTTGGAGCTCTCGCGCCAGGCCCAGGTTGTTTTTTTTATATGCAGGCATTAAAATACGTCGAATAAACTAATAAAAAGACCACCTAAAATTTTTAAGATTTTTGAAAAAAACGAAAGGTTAACCCCTTTGGTGTTTTTTGACCCCAAAAAATGAAAGTTTGAATTTAGCTAAAATTTTTGCGGTTTCTTATGCAAATTGTTGAGAAAATTAGAATGGCGCAGTCAGAATTTCCTCAAGTATGATATTTTTCGTTTTATGCAGCTTTAAAGTTCCAATTTTTGATTTGCATTTTAGTTGACTTTGGAGCTCTCGCGCCAGGCCCAGGTTGTTTTTTTCATATGCAGGCATTAAAATACGTCGAATAAACTAATAAAAAGACCACCTAAAATTTTTAAGATTTTTGAAAAAAACGAAAGGTTAACCCCTTTGGTGTTTTTTGACCCCAAAAAATGAAAGTTTGAATTTAGCTAAAATTTTTGCGGTTTCTTATGCAAATTGTTGAGAAAATTAGAATGGCGCAGTCAGAATTTCCTCAAGTATGATATTTTTCGTTTTATGCAGCTTTAAAGTTCCAATTTTTGATTTGCATTTTAGTTGACTTTGGAGCTCTCGCGCCAGGCCCAGGTTGTTTTTTTCATATGCAGGCATTAAAATACGTCGAATAAACTAATAAAAAGACCACCTAAAATTTTTAAGATTTTTGAAAAAAACGAAAGGTTAACCCCTTTGGTGTTTTTTGACCCCAAAAAATGAAAGTTTGAATTTAGCTAAAATTTTTGCGGTTTCTTATGCAAATTGTTGAGAAAATTAGAATGGCGCAGTCAGAATTTCCTCAAGTATGATATTTTTCGTTTTATGCAGCTTTAAAGTTCCAATTTTTGATTTGCATTTTAGTTGACTTTGGAGCTCTCGCGCCAGGCCCAGGTTGTTTTTTTCATATGCAGGCATTAAAATACGTCGAATAAACTAATAAAAAGACCACCTAAAATTTTTAAGATTTTTGAAAAAAACGAAAGGTTAACCCCTTTGGTGTTTTTTGACCCCAAAAAATGAAAGTTTGAATTTAGCTAAAATTTTTGCGGTTTCTTATGCAAATTGTTGAGAAAATTAGAATGGCGCAGTCAGAATTTCCTCAAGTATGATATTTTTCGTTTTATGCAGCTTTAAAGTTCCAATTTTTGATTTGCATTTTAGTTGACTTTGGAGCTCTCGCGCCAGGCCCAGGTTGTTTTTTTCATATGCAGGCATTAAAATACGTCGAATAAACTAATAAAAAGACCACCTAAAATTTTTAAGATTTTTGAAAAAAACGAAAGGTTAACCCCTTTGGTGTTTTTTGACCCCAAAAAATGAAAGTTTGAATTTAGCTAAAATTTTTGCGGTTTCTTATGCAAATTGTTGAGAAAATTAGAATGGCGCAGTCAGAATTTCCTCAAGTATGATATTTTTCGTTTTATGCAGCTTTAAAGTTCCAATTTTTGATTTGCATTTTAGTTGACTTTGGAGCTCTCGCGCCAGGCCCAGGTTGTTTTTTTCATATGCAGGCATTAAAATACGTCGAATAAACTAATAAAAAGACCACCTAAAATTTTTAAGATTTTTGAAAAAAACGAAAGGTTAACCCCTTTGGTGTTTTTTGACCCCAAAAAATGAAAGTTTGAATTTAGCTATAATTTTTGCGGTTTCTTATGCAAATTGTTGAGAAAATTAGAATGGCGCAGTCAGAATTTCCTCAAGTATGATATTTTTCGTTTTATGCAGCTTTAAAGTTCGAATTTTTTATTTGCATTTTAGTTGACTTTGGAGCTCTCGCGCCAGGCCCAGGTTGTTTTTTTTATATGCAGGCATTAAAATACGTCGAATAAACTAATAAAAAGACCACCTAAAATTTTTAAGATTTTTGAAAAAAACGAAAGGTTAACCCCTTTGGTGTTTTTTGACCCCAAAAAATGAAAGTTTGAATTTAGCTAAAATTTTTGCGGTTTCTTATGCAAATTGTTGAGAAAATTAGAATGGCGCAGTCAGAATTTCCTCAAGTATGATATTTTTCGTTTTATGCAGCTTTAAAGTTCCAATTTTTGATTTGCATTTTAGTTGACTTTGGAGCTCTCGCGCCAGGCCCAGGTTGTTTTTTTCATATGCAGGCATTAAAATACGTCGAATAAACTAATAAAAAGACCACCTAAAATTTTTAAGATTTTTGAAAAAAACGAAAGGTTAACCCCTTTGGTGTTTTTTGACCCCAAAAAATGAAAGTTTGAATTTAGCTAAAATTTTTGCGGTTTCTTATGCAAATTGTTGAGAAAATTAGAATGGCGCAGTCAGAATTTCCTCAAGTATGATATTTTTCGTTTTATGCAGCTTTAAAGTTCCAATTTTTGATTTGCATTTTAGTTGACTTTGGAGCTCTCGCGCCAGGCCCAGGTTGTTTTTTTCATATGCAGGCATTAAAATACGTCGAATAAACTAATAAAAAGACCACCCAAAATTTTTAAGATTTTTGAAAAAAACGAAAGGGGAACCCCTTTGGTGTTTTTTGACCCCAAAAAATGAAAGTTTGAATTTAGCTAAAATTTTTGCGGTTTCTTATGCAAATTGTTGAGAAAATTAGAATGGCGCAGTCAGAATTTCCTCAAGTATGATATTTTTCGTTTTATGCAGCTTTAAAGTTCCAATTTTTGATTTGCATTTTAGTTGACTTTGGAGCTCTCGCGCCAGGCCCAGGTTGTTTTTTTTATATGCAGGCATTAAAATACGTCGAATAAACTAATAAAAAGACCACCTAAAATTTTTAAGATTTTTGAAAAAAACGAAAGGTTAACCCCTTTGGTGTTTTTTGACCCCAAAAAATGAAAGTTTGAATTTAGCTAAAATTTTTGCGGTTTCTTATGCAAATTGTTGAGAAAATTAGAATGGCGCAGTCAGAATTTCCTCAAGTATGATATTTTTCGTTTTATGCAGCTTTAAAGTTCCAATTTTTGATTTGCATTTTAGTTGACTTTGGAGCTCTCGCGCCAGGCCCAGGTTGTTTTTTTCATATGCAGGCATTAAAATACGTCGAATAAACTAATAAAAAGACCACCTAAAATTTTTAAGATTTTTGAAAAAAACGAAAGGTTAACCCCTTTGGTGTTTTTTGACCCCAAAAAATGAAAGTTTGAATTTAGCTAAAATTTTTGCGGTTTCTTATGCAAATTGTTGAGAAAATTAGAATGGCGCAGTCAGAATTTCCTCAAGTATGATATTTTTCGTTTTATACAGCTTTAAAGTTCCAATTTTTGATTTGCATTTTAGTTGACTTTGGAGCTCTCGCGCCAGGCCCAGGTTGTTTTTTTTATATGCAGGCATTAAAATACGTCGAATAAACTAATAAAAAGACCACCTAAAATTTTTAAGATTTTTGAAAAAAACGAAAGGTTAACCCCTTTGGTGTTTTTTGACCCCAAAAAATGAAAGTTTGAATTTAGCTAAAATTTTTGCGGTTTCTTATGCAAATTGTTGAGAAAATTAGAATGGCGCAGTCAGAATTTCCTCAAGTATGATATTTTTCGTTTTATGCAGCTTTAAAGTTCCAATTTTTGATTTGCATTTTAGTTGACTTTGGAGCTCTCGCGCCAGGCCCAGGTTGTTTTTTTTATATGCAGGCATTAAAATACGTCGAATAAACTAATAAAAAGACCACCTAAAATTTTTAAGATTTTTGAAAAAAACGAAAGGTTAACCCCTTTGGTGTTTTTTGACCCCAAAAAATGAAAGTTTGAATTTAGCTAAAATTTTTGCGGTTTCTTATGCAAATTGTTGAGAAAATTAGAATGGCGCAGTCAGAATTTCCTCAAGTATGATATTTTTCGTTTTATGCAGCTTTAAAGTTCCAATTTTTGATTTGCATTTTAGTTGACTTTGGAGCTCTCGCGCCAGGCCCAGGTTGTTTTTTTCATATGCAGGCATTAAAATACGTCGAATAAACTAATAAAAAGACCACCTAAAATTTTTAAGATTTTTGAAAAAAACGAAAGGTTAACCCCTTTGGTGTTTTTTGACCCCAAAAAATGAAAGTTTGAATTTAGCTAAAATTTTTGCGGTTTCTTATGCAAATTGTTGAGAAAATTAGAATGGCGCAGTCAGAATTTCCTCAAGTATGATATTTTTCGTTTTATGCAGCTTTAAAGTTCCAATTTTTGATTTGCATTTTAGTTGACTTTGGAGCTCTCGCGCCAGGCCCAGGTTGTTTTTTTTATATGCAGGCATTAAAATACGTCGAATAAACTAATAAAAAGACCACCTAAAATTTTTAAGATTTTTGAAAAAAACGAAAGGTTAACCCCTTTGGTGTTTTTTGACCCCAAAAAATGAAAGTTTGAATTTAGCTAAAATTTTTGCGGTTTCTTATGCAAATTGTTGAGAAAATTAGAATGGCGCAGTCAGAATTTCCTCAAGTATGATATTTTTCGTTTTATGCAGCTTTAAAGTTCCAATTTTTGATTTGCATTTTAGTTGACTTAGGAGCTCTCGCGCCAGGCCCAGGTTGTTTTTTTCATATGCAGGCATTAAAATACGTCGAATAAACTAATAAAAAGACCACCTAAAATTTTTAAGATTTTTGAAAAAAACGAAAGGTTAACCCCTTTGGTGTTTTTTGACCCCAAAAAATGAAAGTTTGAATTTAGCTATAATTTTTGCGGTTTCTTATGCAAATTGTTGAGAAAATTAGAATGGCGCAGTCAGAATTTCCTCAAGTATGATATTTTTCGTTTTATGCAGCTTTAAAGTTCGAATTTTTTATTTGCATTTTAGTTGACTTTGGAGCTCTCGCGCCAGGCCCAGGTTGTTTTTTTTATATGCAGGCATTAAAATACGTCGAATAAACTAATAAAAAGACCACCTAAAATTTTTAAGATTTTTGAAAAAAACGAAAGGTTAACCCCTTTGGTGTTTTTTGACCCCAAAAAATGAAAGTTTGAATTTAGCTAAAATTTTTGCGGTTTCTTATGCAAATTGTTGAGAAAATTAGAATGGCGCAGTCAGAATTTCCTCAAGTATGATATTTTTCGTTTTATGCAGCTTTAAAGTTCCAATTTTTGATTTGCATTTTAGTTGACTTTGGAGCTCTCGCGCCAGGCCCAGGTTGTTTTTTTTATATGCAGGCATTAAAATACGTCGAATAAACTAATAAAAAGACCACCTAAAATTTTTAAGATTTTTGAAAAAAACGGAAGGTCTTTGGTGTTTTTTGACCCCAAAAAATGAAAGTTTGAATTTAGCTAAAATTTTTGCGGTTTCTTATGCAAATTGTTGAGAAAATTAGAATGGCGCAGTCAGAATTTCCTCAAGTATGATATTTTTCGTTTTATGCAGCTTTAAAGTTCCAATTTTTGATTTGCATTTTAGTTGACTTTGGAGCTCTCGCGCCAGGCCCAGGTTGTTTTTTTCATATGCAGGCATTAAAATACGTCGAATAAACTAATAAAAAGACCACCTAAAATTTTTAAGATTTTTGAAAAAAACGAAAGGTTAACCCCTTTGGTGTTTTTTGACCCCAAAAAATGAAAGTTTGAATTTAGCTATAATTTTTGCGGTTTCTTATGCAAATTGTTGAGAAAATTAGAATGGCGCAGTCAGAATTTCCTCAAGTATGATATTTTTCGTTTTATGCAGCTTTAAAGTTCGAATTTTTGATTTGCATTTTAGTTGACTTTGGAGCTCTCGCGCCAGGCCCAGGTTGTTTTTTTTATATGCAGGCATTAAAATACGTCGAATAAACTAATAAAAAGACCACCTAAAATTTTTAAGATTTTTGAAAAAAACGAAAGGTTAACCCCTTTGGTGTTTTTTGACCCCAAAAAATGAAAGTTTGAATTTAGCTAAAATTTTTGCGGTTTCTTATGCAAATTGTTGAGAAAATTAGAATGGCGCAGTCAGAATTTCCTCAAGTATGATATTTTTCGTTTTATGCAGCTTTAAAGTTCCAATTTTTGATTTGCATTTTAGTTGACTTTGGAGCTCTCGCGCCAGGCCCAGGTTGTTTTTTTCATATGCAGGCATTAAAATACGTCGAATAAACTAATAAAAAGACCACCTAAAATTTTTAAGATTTTTGAAAAAAACGAAAGGTTAACCCCTTTGGTGTTTTTTGACCCCAAAAAATGAAAGTTTGAATTTAGCTAAAATTTTTGCGGTTTCTTATGCAAATTGTTGAGAAAATTAGAATGGCGCAGTCAGAATTTCCTCAAGTATGATATTTTTCGTTTTATGCAGCTTTAAAGTTCCAATTTTTGATTTGCATTTTAGTTGACTTTGGAGCTCTCGCGCCAGGCCCAGGTTGTTTTTTTTATATGCAGGCATTAAAATACGTCGAATAAACTAATAAAAAGACCACCTAAAATTTTTAAGATTTTTGAAAAAAACGGAAGGTTCTTGGTGTTTTTTGACCCCAAAAAATGAAAGTTTGAATTTAGCTAAAATTTTTGCGGTTTCTTATGCAAATTGTTGAGAAAATTAGAATGGCGCAGTCAGAATTTCCTCAAGTATGATATTTTTCGTTTTATGCAGCTTTAAAGTTCCAATTTTTGATTTGCATTTTAGTTGACTTTGGAGCTCTCGCGCCAGGCCCAGGTTGTTTTTTTCATATGCAGGCATTAAAATACGTCGAATAAACTAATAAAAAGACCACCTAAAATTTTTAAGATTTTTGAAAAAAACGAAAGGTTAACCCCTTTGGTGTTTTTTGACCCCAAAAAATGAAAGTTTGAATTAGCTAAAATTTTTGCGGTTTCTTATGCAAATTGTTGAGAAAATTAGAATGGTGCAGTCAGAATTTCCTCAAGTATGATATTTTTCGTTTTATGCAGCTTTAAAGTTCCAATTTTTGATTTGCATTTTAGTTGACTTTGGAGCTCTCGCGCCAGGCCCAGGTTGTTTTTTCATATGCAGGCATTAAAATACGTCGAATAAACTAATAAAAAGACCACCTAAAATTTTTAAGATTTTGAAAAAAACGAAAGGTTAACCCCTTTGGTGTTTTTTGACCCCAAAAAATGAAAGTTTGAATTTAGCTAAAATTTTTGCGGTTTCTTATGCAAATTGTTGAGAAAATTAGAATGGCGCAGTCAGAATTTCCTCAAGTATGATATTTTTCGTTTTATACAGCTTTAAAGTTCCAATTTTTGATTTGCATTTTAGTTGACTTTGGAGCTCTCGCGCCAGGCCCAGGTTGTTTTTTTTATATGCAGGCATTAAAATACGTCGAATAAACTAATAAAAAGACCACCTAAAATTTTTAAGATTTTTGAAAAAAACGAAAAGGTTAACCCCTTTGGTGTTTTTTGACCCCAAAAAATGAAAGTTTGAATTTAGCTAAAATTTTTTGCGGTTTCTTATGCAAATTGTTGAGAAAATTAGAATGGCGCAGTCAGAATTTCCTCAAGTATGATATTTTTCGTTTTATGCAGCTTTAAAGTTCCAATTTTTGATTTGCATTTTAGTTGACTTTGGAGCTCTCGCGCCAGGCCCAGGTTGTTTTTTTCATATGCAGGCATTAAAATACGTCGAATAAACTAATAAAAAGACCACCTAAAATTTTTAAGATTTTTGAAAAAAACGAAAGGTTAACCCCTTTGGTGTTTTTTGACCCCAAAAAATGAAAGTTTGAATTTAGCTAAAATTTTTGCGGTTTCTTATGCAAATTGTTGAGAAAATTAGAATGGCGCAGTCAGAATTTCCTCAAGTATGATATTTTTCGTTTTATGCAGCTTTAAAGTTCCAATTTTTGATTTGCATTTTAGTTGACTTTGGAGCTCTCGCGCCAGGCCCAGGTTGTTTTTTTCATATGCAGGCATTAAAATACGTCGAATAAACTAATAAAAAGACCACCTAAAATTTTTAAGATTTTTGAAAAAAACGAAAGGTTAACCCTTTGGTGTTTTTTGACCCCAAAAAAATGAAAGTTTGAATTTAGCTAAAATTTTTGCGGTTTCTTATGCAAATTGTTGAGAAAATTAGAATGGCGCAGTCAGAATTTCCTCAAGTATGATATTTTTCGTTTTATGCAGCTTTAAAGTTCCAATTTTTGATTTGCATTTTAGTTGACTTTGGAGCTCTCGCGCCAGGCCCAGGTTGTTTTTTTCATATGCAGGCATTAAAATACGTCGAATAAACTAATAAAAAGACCACCTAAAATTTTTAAGATTTTTGAAAAAACGAAAGGTTAACCCCTTTGGTGTTTTTTGACCCCAAAAAATGAAAGTTTGAATTTAGCTAAAATTTTTGCGGTTTCTTATGCAAATTGTTGAGAAAATTAGAATGGCGCAGTCAGAATTTCCTCAAGTATGATATTTTTCGTTTTATGCAGCTTTAAAGTTCCAATTTTTGATTTGCATTTTAGTTGACTTTGGAGCTCTCGCGCCAGGCCCAGGTTGTTTTTTTCATATGCAGGCATTAAAATACGTCGAATAAACTAATAAAAAGACACCTAAAATTTTTAAGATTTTTGAAAAAAACGAAAGGTTAACCCCTTTGGTGTTTTTTGACCCCAAAAAATGAAAGTTTGAATTTAGCTATAATTTTTGCGGTTTCTTATGCAAATTGTTGAGAAAATTAGAATGGCGCAGTCAGAATTTCCTCAAGTATGATATTTTTCGTTTTATGCAGCTTTAAAGTTCGAATTTTTTATTTGCATTTTAGTTGACTTTGGAGCTCTCGCGCCAGGCCCAGGTTGTTTTTTTTATATGCAGGCATTAAAATACGTCGAATAAACTAATAAAAAGACCACCTAAAATTTTTTAAGATTTTTGAAAAAACGAAAGGTTAACCCCTTTGGTGTTTTTTGACCCCAAAAAATGAAAGTTTGAATTTAGCTAAAATTTTTGCGGTTTCTTATGCAAATTGTTGAGAAAATTAGAATGGCGCAGTCAGAATTTCCTCAAGTATGATATTTTTCGTTTTATGCAGCTTTAAAGTTCCAATTTTTGATTTGCATTTTAGTTGACTTTGGAGCTCTCGCGCCAGCCCAGGTTGTTTTTTTCATATGCAGGCATTAAAATACGTCGAATAAACTAATAAAAAGACCACCTAAAATTTTAAGATTTTTGAAAAAAACGAAAGGTTAACCCCTTTGGTGTTTTTTGACCCCAAAAATGAAAGTTTGAATTTAGCTAAAATTTTTGCGGTTTCTTATGCAAATTGTTGAGAAAATTAGAATGGCGCAGTCAGAATTTCCTCAAGTATGATATTTTTCGTTTTATGCAGCTTTAAAGTTCCAATTTTTGATTTGCATTTTAGTTGACTTTGGAGCTCTCGCGCCAGGCCCAGGTTGTTTTTTTCATATGCAGGCATTAAAATACGTCGAATAAACTAATAAAAAGACCACCTAAAATTTTTAAGATTTTTGAAAAAAACGAAAGGTTAACCCCTTTGGTGTTTTTTGACCCCAAAAAATGAAAGTTTGAATTTAGCTAAAATTTTTGCGGTTTCTTATGCAAATTGTTGAGAAAATTAGAATGGCGCAGTCAGAATTTCCTCAAGTATGATATTTTTCGTTTTATGCAGCTTTAAAGTTCCAATTTTGATTTGCATTTTAGTTGACTTTGGAGCTCTCGCGCCAGGCCCAGGTTGTTTTTTTCATATGCAGGCATTAAAATACGTCGAATAAACTAATAAAAAGACCACCTAAAATTTTTAAGATTTTTGAAAAAAACGAAAGGTTAACCCCTTTGGTGTTTTTTGACCCCAAAAAATGAAAGTTTGAATTTAGCTAAAATTTTTGCGGTTTCTTATGCAAATTGTTGAGAAAATTAGAATGGCGCAGTCAGAATTTCCTCAAGTATGATATTTTTCGTTTTATGCAGCTTTAAAGTTCCAATTTTTGATTTGCATTTTAGTTGACTTTGGAGCTCTCGCGCCAGGCCCAGGTTGTTTTTTTCATATGCAGGCATTAAAATACGTCGAATAAACTAATAAAAAGACCACCTAAAATTTTTAAGATTTTTGAAAAAAACGAAAGGTTAACCCCTTTGGTGTTTTTTGACCCCAAAAAATGAAAGTTTGAATTTAGCTAAAATTTTTGCGGTTTCTTATGCAAATTGTTGAGAAAATTAGAATGGCGCAGTCAGAATTTCCTCAAGTATGATATTTTTCGTTTTATGCAGCTTTAAAGTTCCAATTTTTGATTTGCATTTTAGTTGACTTTGGAGCTCTCGCGCCAGGCCCAGGTTGTTTTTTTTCATATGCAGGCATTAAAATACGTCGAATAAACTAATAAAAAGACCACCTAAAATTTTTAAGATTTTTGAAAAAAACGAAAGGTTAACCCCTTTGGTGTTTTTTGACCCCAAAAAATGAAAGTTTGAATTTAGCTAAATTTTTGCGGTTTCTTATGCAAATTGTTGAGAAAATTAGAATGGCGCAGTCAGAATTTCCTCAAGTATGATATTTTTCGTTTTATGCAGCTTTAAAGTTCCAATTTTTGATTTGCATTTTAGTTGACTTTGGAGCTCTCGCGCCAGCCCAGGTTGTTTTTTTTATATGCAGGCATTAAAATACGTCGAATAAACTAATAAAAAGACCACCTAAAATTTTTAAGATTTTTGAAAAAAACGAAAGGTTAACCCCTTTGGTGTTTTTTGACCCCAAAAAATGAAAGTTTGAATTTAGCTAAAATTTTTGCGGTTTCTTATGCAAATTGTTGAGAAAATTAGAATGGCGCAGTCAGAATTTCCTCAAGTATGATATTTTTCGTTTTATGCAGCTTTAAAGTTCCAATTTTTGATTTGCATTTTAGTTGACTTTGGAGCTCTCGCGCCAGGCCCAGGTTGTTTTTTTCATATGCAGGCATTAAAATACGTCGAATAAACTAATAAAAAGACCACCTAAAATTTTTAAGATTTTTGAAAAAACGAAAGGTTAACCCCTTTGGTGTTTTTTGACCCCAAAAAATGAAAGTTTGAATTTAGCTAAAATTTTTGCGGTTTCTTATGCAAATTGTTGAGAAAATTAGAATGGCGCAGTCAGAATTTCTCAAGTATGATATTTTTCGTTTTATGCAGCTTTAAAGTTCCAATTTTTGATTTGCATTTTAGTTGACTTTGGAGCTCTCGCGCCAGGCCCAAGGTTGTTTTTTTCATATGGCAGGCATTAAAATACGTCGAATAAACTAATAAAAAGACCACCTAAAATTTTTAAGATTTTTGAAAAAAACGAAAGGTTAACCCCTTTGGTGTTTTTTGACCCCAAAAAATGAAAGTTTGAATTTAGCTAAAATTTTTGCGGTTTCTTATGCAAATTGTTGAGAAAATTAGAATGGCGCAGTCAGAATTTCCTCAAGTATGATATTTTTCGTTTTATGCAGCTTTAAAGTTCCAATTTTTGATTTGCATTTTAGTTGACTTTGGAGCTCTCGCGCCAGGCCCAGGTTGTTTTTTTCATATGCAGGCATTAAAATACGTCGAATAAACTAATAAAAAGACCACCTAAAATTTTTAAGATTTTTGAAAAAAACGAAAGGTTAACCCCTTTGGTGTTTTTTGACCCCAAAAAATGAAAGTTTGAATTTAGCTAAAATTTTTGCGGTTTCTTATGCAAATTGTTGAGAAAATTAGAATGGCGCAGTCAGAATTTCCTCAAGTATGATATTTTCGTTTTATGCAGCTTTAAAGTTCCAATTTTTGATTTGCATTTTAGTTGACTTTGGAGCTCTCGCGCCAGGCCCAGGTTGTTTTTTTTCATATGCAGGCATTAAAATACGTCGAATAAACTAATAAAAAGACACCTAAAATTTTTAAGATTTTTGAAAAAAACGAAAGGTTAACCCCTTTGGTGTTTTTTGACCCCAAAAAATGAAAGTTTGAATTTAGCTAAATTTTTGCGGTTTCTTATGCAAATTGTTGAGAAAATTAGAATGGCGCAGTCAGAATTTCCTCAAGTATGATATTTTTCGTTTTATGCAGCTTTAAAGTTCCAATTTTTGATTTGCATTTTAGTTGACTTTGGAGCTCTCGCGCCAGGCCCAGGTTGTTTTTTTCATATGCAGGCATTAAAATACGTCGAATAAACTAATAAAAAGACCACCTAAAATTTTTAAGATTTTTGAAAAAAACGAAAGGTTAACCCCTTTGGTGTTTTTTGACCCCAAAAAATGAAAGTTTGAATTTAGCTAAAATTTTTGCGGTTTCTTATGCAAATTGTTGAGAAAATTAGAATGGCGCAGTCAGAATTTCCTCAAGTATGATATTTTTCGTTTTATGCAGCTTTAAAGTTCCAATTTTTGATTTGCATTTTAGTTGACTTTGGAGCTCTCGCGCCAGGCCCAGGTTGTTTTTTTCATATGCAGGCATTAAAATACGTCGAATAAACTAATAAAAAGACCACCTAAAATTTTTAAGATTTTTGAAAAAAACGAAAGGTTAACCCCTTTGGTGTTTTTTGACCCCAAAAAATGAAAGTTTGAATTTAGCTAAAATTTTTGCGGTTTCTTATGCAAATTGTTGAGAAAATTAGAATGGCGCAGTCAGAATTTCCTCAAGTATGATATTTTTCGTTTTATGCAGCTTTAAAGTTCCAATTTTTGATTTGCATTTTAGTTGACTTTGGAGCTCTCGCGCCAGGCCAGGTTGTTTTTTTCATATGCAGGCATTAAAATACGTCGAATAAACTAATAAAAGACCACCTAAAATTTTTAAGATTTTTGAAAAAAACGAAAGGTTAACCCTTTGGTGTTTTTTGACCCCAAAAAATGAAAGTTTGAATTTAGCTAAAATTTTTGCGGTTTCTTATGCAAATTGTTGAGAAAATTAGAATGGCGCAGTCAGAATTTCCTCAAGTATGATATTTTTCGTTTTATGCAGCTTTAAAGTTCCAATTTTTGATTTGCATTTTAGTTGACTTTGGAGCTCTCGCGCCAGGCCAGGTTGTTTTTTTCATATGCAGGCATTAAAATACGTCGAATAACTAATAAAAAGACCACCTAAAATTTTTAAGATTTTTGAAAAAAACGAAAGGTTAACCCCCTTTGGTGTTTTTTGACCCCAAAAAATGAAAGTTTGAATTTAGCTAAAATTTTTGCGGTTTCTTATGCAAATTGTTGAGAAAATTAGAATGGCGCAGTCAGAATTTCCTCAAGTATGATATTTTTCGTTTTATGCAGCTTTAAAGTTCCAATTTTTGATTTGCATTTTAGTTGACTTTGGAGCTCTCGCGCCAGGCCCAGGTTGTTTTTTTATATGCAGGCATTAAAATACGTCGAATAAACTAATAAAAAGACCACCTAAAATTTTTAAGATTTTTGAAAAAAACGAAAGGTTAACCCCTTTGGTGTTTTTTGACCCCAAAAAATGAAAGTTTGAATTTAGCTAAAATTTTTGCGGTTTCTTATGCAAATTGTTGAGAAAATTAGAATGGCGCAGTCAGAATTTCCTCAAGTATGATATTTTTCGTTTTATGCAGCTTTAAAGTTCCAATTTTTGATTTGCATTTTAGTTGACTTTGGAGCTCTCGCGCCAGGCCCAGGTTGTTTTTTTTATATGCAGGCATTAAAATACGTCGAATAAACTAATAAAAAGACCACCTAAAATTTTTAAGATTTTTGAAAAAAACGAAAGGTTAACCCCTTTGGTGTTTTTTGACCCCAAAAAATGAAAGTTTGAATTTAGCTAAAATTTTTGCGGTTTCTTATGCAAATTGTTGAGAAAATTAGAATGGCGCAGTCAGAATTTCCTCAAGTATGATATTTTTCGTTTTATGCAGCTTTAAAGTTCCAATTTTTGATTTGCATTTTAGTTGACTTTGGAGCTCTCGCGCCAGGCCCAGGTTGTTTTTTTTCATATGCAGGCATTAAAATACGTCGAATAAACTAATAAAAAGACCACCTAAAATTTTTAAGATTTTTGAAAAAACGAAAGGTTAACCCTTTGGTGTTTTTTGACCCCAAAAAATGAAAGTTTGAATTTAGCTATAATTTTTGCGGTTTCTTATGCAAATTGTTGAGAAAATTAGAATGGCGCAGTCAGAATTTCCTCAAGTATGATATTTTCGTTTTATGCAGCTTTAAAGTTCGAATTTTTTATTTGCATTTTAGTTGACTTTGGAGCTCTCGCGCCAGGCCAGGTTGTTTTTTTTCATATGCAGGCATTAAAATACGTCGAATAAACTATAAAAAGACACCTAAAATTTTTAAGATTTTTGAAAAAAACGAAAGGTTAACCCCTTTGGTGTTTTTTGACCCCAAAAAATGAAAGTTTGAATTTAGCTATAATTTTTGCGGTTTCTTATGCAAATTGTTGAGAAAATTAGAATGGCGCAGTCAGAATTCCTCACAGTATGATATTTTTCGTTTTATGCAGCTTTAAAGTTCCGAATTTTTTATTTGCATTTTAGTTGACTTTGGAGCTCTCGCGCCAGGCCCAGGTTGTTTTTTTTATATGCAGGCATTAAAATACGTCGAATAAACTAATAAAAGACCACCTAAATTTTTAAGATTTTTGAAAAAACGAAGGTTAACCCCTTTGGTGTTTTTTGACCCCAAAAAATGAAAGTTTGAATTTAGCTAAAATTTTTGCGGTTTCTATGCAAATTGTTGAGAAAATT